>KN880495.1:0-117393 GCA_000934385.1 Cylindrobasidium torrendii FP15055 ss-10 | reverse complement strand
AGTGGGGCATCAGAATACGCAGTCATCGTTTACTGTAGCCGCACGTAGGGATGAAACCACCCCGGGGTGCGTTACGGTTGGGAGACATGAAACGGCTGGAGTGTTACGCGTTACTGTTTCCGTTTCTGGGAAACGGTCGCGTAGGGTAGTGGAAACGATGCGTACTTAAATTTTGGTAGTCGCCAGTTCGATCCTGGCTTTTTGTAGAGGATACTATTTGGGCATACTAAGGACAAAGACAGTGTTTGTTACTGGTCTACCCAGCTTGAATTTGTAGACAAGGATAGCTCAATGGTTATTTTCTACTACACATAGCACAAATACATCTAATTGAGACTTGCGTAAGATTTTTTGCGATTTTTTGCGGGTTTTTGCGGGATTTTTGCGGGTTTTTGGCAGTCCGTCACGTCCCCGGACCATGAAACACCCCCTCTGTTATGCGTTACGGTAACGCGATTTGGGAAACGAAACGAGGGTCGCGTTACGCGTTACGTTTCATCCCTACGTGCGGCTACAGTACTGGGAAATCAATATGTAGCCTTCGTCTGCCCGCAAGGACGTATATTGACCTGCCGGCAAGATATGCACCCTGATTTCATTATACAGAATTATAATGAAAGTGTATTTTGTGTGATGTCGATATCATGCATTCGCCCATCCTCAACGAGGATTTTGTAGGGCGATGCTGGAAATAATTCAGTCTCGAGCAACCGAAGGCTACTGACAAGAAGGAAACCTACGACGTTCGGCGTGCGGCTTGCTGACAATATAACCCAAGAAGATGACGGGATGGGGCGATGCATCCATGATGTGTGCCAGTTCGATGCTTTGAAGCTCCCTATCGAGCGCATCCTCTTCTTTAAATCGGCGTGAATAATTTTTCATGGCCTCATGACCGCTCAATTTACCTTGTCCATTGTGGGACACTACGACGGTCACTGGAGTGCCGAATATGTCCAGGACAGCTTCAATGGCGGGTGCGAGCTCTCCGTATGGCGATGGCAGCAAATAGTGCGTCGAATTGATTATCGGGAACTGCTGGATGTCAGATGTAAGTCGAAGTCTCGAGGTATCGTATACGCGCCTTCGACAGAAGGGCGGCGCCCCATGTGTGCTCGTTTGGCCCAGGTCCTAGATCGACGTACTGAGTACAGAAAGTCAGTCCCGACTCTCTAGAGCTTGACTTTCCACGCACATATCCATCCTCGACGAGTATGGAAGTCCTGAAAGTGGATGAGACCCAAAGGAAGAACCGGCAGTGAGAACGACGACCTACAAGTCTCTGTTTCCAAATACAGGGCGCTGCATTATGGCATCTCCTGGTCAACTTTAGGGACAGCATCGAATGGCAAACATACATGAACGTCAGATTCAAGGAGCCCAATAACATCGAGCTCCAAATCTCTGCGGACCAGTAAGTTAGGTACGCTCGAAGGCAATTGCCACTCACTTGACCACTCGTAAGATCGATCTCTGGCTATCTCGTCCAGCATTGTCGACGCCAAAATGTATGGTCCAGATCCCGCTCCGCACGATGCGTGGACCAGATCGGAATGGCTGAATGGCATGCGATGGCAAGCGATGTAGTGTGCTGGCTACCGCCAGTGCGCAAACCACAAACATTACGACCATAGTTCTGACCTTCGTAGTCGCATTTATTCTGTCACTGTTGCGGGAGGCACTCCTCCCAGATGGCCAGAACAGCGGCAAAAGACAGGCGAGATGTACCGTATAGACCCTGTAACAACATAAGTGTAAGGATAATTAACTGGTTCGAAGACCCACAAATCTGTGCGCTCCCTCAGATAGACACCACCAGGGACAAAGGCGTAGGCGACGGTCCATACGCCAGCTAGCATCAGCATCACGTATATCACCATTGCCCATCCAAAAACGATGGCCGGACCTCTGCGCGACGCACTTGCAGAGGCGCGCGACAAAGCTCGTGGAAGTATGGCCATGGCAAACGCCCCGTAACAGAGTCCACCGATGTACCCCGCCCAATCAGGGTAATAGTAGAAAACAGAAAGACTAGTGGACGCGTACGCGACGAGAAAGGCGGCGTGAGGGATAGATAGGTGGTCCTCCAGAGGGACAAGCATGCCGTAGATAATTCCCGCACACTGGAAGAGAAGTGTGAGTGCGCCGTACAGATGAGGGAGAGGGCCCCGAGGTGAGCCGTTTTCGTATCCGGTCCATGTGCATGCGATGATGGTGCTTGTATTAGTGTACAACGTATGGAGGATGTAGAATAGGCTGCCCAGAGGGAGTGCAGCGCTTATGGCGGAGATCTGGTGTGCTCCACTGGGCGCAGGCGCGGAGAATTTGGAGGAGCTCACAGGTGTGGACGTGCGAAGGAGCGTTTGGATAAGGGCGACCAGGGCTAGTAGAATTCCAGTTCTGTTGTACCCTCCCGAATCAGCGTTGACGGATGGCCAGACTAGTATTTTGAGTACATGCTAGATGTAGAAAATGGAAATGCGCACTGGGATTGTTGGAGTGATTCGCATGCTTGAGAAGCGATCCAATGAGGAATCCCAAGGAAGTGACTATAGTGCGTGAATTTCGACCTCTCAGCAATTTACTCTCCACCTACCAGTTGCCTGATACGTCGACGAGTCCCGACTCCAAGCCCTAGCCTGTACCATAACCGCCGCCATCGCTGCAGGCGTAACAACGAGTAGTCGATAGAGAGGGCGAGGAAGTGCGTAGGCTCCCAACGCCGCAAAGGATAACAAATGCAATACGGCGTCAACCAGTTTGTTATCAGGGATCCGAGACAGTAAGAATGGAGATAGTACTGCAAGGAATGCTAGTTCGTGTCCGGCGATGCCCAGTTCCCATACGGAAAAGTAGAAGAGCGTTGGTATGAGGGAGGTGAATATGGACCAAAAAACGTAAGCTGCCCATAGGCTTGAGCACTCCGGGCGGTATGCTCCAGCACAGAGAACTCACATAAGTAGATGTCTGCGACAAAGCCTGAGGTAGTACTGCCCATGGTACTTGGGCTAATACTTCCATAGCCGTTCGACTCGGACACAGGCCGACCTTTTACTGAATGTTCCTCGTCAACGCTACAATGTTCCATCAGCCTTCCATTACACAGAAAGCAAATAGATATGAATGACTAGGCAATATGTTCTGGTGACTTGACAAGAGTAGAAGCTGCAGGCGAGGATTGGACGATGATCTATACGCCTTGAGGTCAGACGCTTCCCAACCGACAAGAGCTAGGCCTGATGCGCACTTGTATGGAGGCATCTTCAAGTTCACGTCCTACATACGAGTCGAAGAATACATCAAGGAAGATGAGTCCCCACTCAAAGAACGCGTATCGGGTGTATGCTGTTGGCTTTTTGTGAGGCGCGCATAGACGGCACAAGAGTATATGTGCACCTCCGGGGACTCTGTACACCTTGTGCTGGATATAGAAGTACACTAGAGGGATTATCGTGGTAAAGAAACTGATGGTGGGTGAGTATAAGAAGTGAATCCCTTGAAGGTTCCGCAATTGTTGCACATACGCTGTCGCAGTCCTCGACCTAAATATGGAGTTAGCGCGCGAAATGAGAGCATGTTCGGGTGAATTCTACCTTGCCTTGTGAACGGCTACGTTCTTAGAGCACTTCACAGTACCGAGCATCCATGGAATGTTGCAAACAATGTACCCAATCATACAGATATCATGCACATCGTGGTCATCGCTGGAGGTTATGAAAACCCAGCCACCGCACAGCAACGTACGGAGAAGGCCAACAATGAACACAAAGTCCGACAAGGGAGTTCTCCCATGAATGTAATGTTGCAGTGCAACCAGAGCAAGTCTCGGCCCAGCCGTGAGCGCGATGAGGATTTGGAAAATGTTGCGTTCTGGATACCAGTCGCCGATAGCTGCAGAGACACTAGGAAACCATTCTTGTGGGTACCGAGCGACCCCGTTTTTCACGATTTTCTTGTAGTGTAGTGTGCATCCGACAAGGAGAGCACTGCTGAAGGCGGCGTATGCGAGCCAGGTGTGGGCATGCACCAGCCACGATGCCCGCAGTGTCCGCGGCTGCATTGATGTTGGCATATAGAAAGGTCAGTGATGATAGAGAGAAGGAGAGAGCGGAATGAATCACCGTTCCGCGGCAAGCGAAGGCTAAGACAAACTGGCTGATGTCAGGCGCATGTTGTAAGGTTCCCAGGTGACGGGAGCGACGATGTCAAAAGGATTGCATCAGGATTGTATAGCCAAGGGAAGCTGAGACTTTGGCCGGGCACAGCTCGACCGAGTACTAAACGGTCCTCTTCATCACTCAGGGAATTCTCTTGGTAGAATACCACCTTCTGTTAGATACATCGACTGGTCCACGCTCGAAATCTTCAACAGCTAGTCGTTTACACAACAGAGAGAATGATACAGTATCACGTCCGTGGATTATGGTGTGCCGAATCAACAACCGAAGAACTTGACTCCTCCTCGGTAGACTCGTCTTCATCACCATCGTCTTCGTCCTCCTCGCTCCCCGACTCAGTTTCTTCGCCACTCTCATCCTCAGATCCACTGTCCTCTTCCCCATGTCCTTCCTCTTGTTCGTCGTCATCGTAGAAAGAGTCCAGCGTCTTCCACGGCGTTGTTGGCGCCGATGTCGGTGGCGCACTGGTTGCAGCACGCGCGGCACGCACCTGCGCACTTGATATCGAGGTAACAGGTGCAGGTGCAGGCGGCGCCTCATCCTCAGGTGAATGCCGCAAAACGGACTCGACCCCATTTTCCAACCAGTCAGGAAGAATCCCATCCTCTAACGACTTCTTCCCCGATATCGCACTCCATGTTCCTATCGTTGCATCCACTGGAAAATCAATCAGTGCCAGAACGAAAACTCAGGCAGACCAAAGCGCACCGGGTTCATCAACTTCGACAACATTCTGCTTTCCATTGAAAAGCACAACCTTGACCTGCGCTCTTCGAAGAATGACACCCTCCCGCTCCGTAGTCGCCGCCGGATCCAACCCAGCCAACAACCCCACCAACATCCTTGTCCGATCCCGAACATCCCAATCCAAGTCGTACCTCGCCATCTGCATCACATACTGGGTAAGCAATCCCACACGGGGGTCTTGCGACAGTACAGCCAACTTCGCCGCCATCGTCACAACCTGCAGCTTCACCGCGCGCGCCTCCGCCGGGAACGTTTTCGCCATTTGGCGAAGCACATCCGCGGCATGCGGGGCTAGTCCATCGACAGCTGAAGTACCCTCTGCATACTGGCCCGAGAGCCAAACGATGGTAGCTCGGGCACTGGGGTCCGACACCACCGACAGTCTACCTGCAAGACGTTCCGCAACAGCTTCGGGGACCAAATTCTTGAGAACAACCACGGCTTGGTCGTTTCCGCGGTCCAGCATTCCTAGCAACGCCGTGACACACTGGTCGGTGCACTCTGGGACCTTCTGGGCGCAGCGACCAATTTCATGCACGGCTTCTTGTTCGACAAGCTCTCTGAGTATAGTCGGGTGGTTGTCGAAATTGAGGATGGCGAGCAAGATACGTAGTTTGCATGTCCTAGTTTCTGGAAGGTCGGCGGCAGATATGAAGAAGGGAGTAGGATGGGGAGCGAATAGGACTGGGTTGGAGGCGATAATGTAGGCTAGAACGATGCGTTCTACCTCTGGCGAAATGTGCAGAAGACGGAGCAGGGGTTGGACAATCTTGGGATGGTAAGAAGGTGGGCCGGCATAGAAGATGACTCTTGTGGCTGCAATGACTACCGCCGGATTCCTGTTGAAGAACAAGGGCTCAGCAGACGTTAATAGTAGCTGTAAATCCTTGTCGAGTTCTTCATCATCCTTCGGTCTTGCGAGCATAGTGCGTGCATATCGTAGCAGAAGATTACACAAGTCTACTTGGCCCCACTCGTCAACATCGACCAACGACTTGCATAGTCGGCGGAAGTGCTTGTGCAGGAGATCCAAACGCGTCGGACAGACTGCGTCGAATGCGACGACGACACTTCCAATGCTCAGTGGAGAACGGTCTTTCCACATGCCAAGGATGACTTCGACTAGACTTTCTTGTAGACTAGGATCGAGACTGAGGCACTTTGGGATGGCGAGTGCGGCAACTTTGCGTACGTATGGGCTAATGTCGGCTGCACAGCGCTTTATGGACATAAGGACGATGTTGGCTATCATTGGGACGCGAATGCCGCTGAGAACGCGAAGCGCCATGGCGCGCATAAATGGATTGGGGTCGGCCAGGTCCTTCTGGAATGTGTTGATGGAGAGTAGGGCAAGATCTGGCTCTTGTTCTGCATAGCGGAGGAGGAAGATGTATACGAGTTTGCGAAGCTCCAGGTTGGGTGATGCGACATTCTTGATTACAGGTGCAAAGTACTCGGACATGTTGCGACCCTTGGATGTGAGTGCGATGAGGATCTTCATGGCGGCCAATTTCTCGCGCTCCGAGTTTGAGTCGAGCTGCTTCCGGACATTGAGTGTTTTCTCGTCTGCTGCATCGTAGTAGGCTTCACGCTGCTGGAGGGCTCGCGTGCGTTCGGACAGCGATTCTTGGATGCGGGAGCCCAGCCGAGTCGCGTTCTCGGTGATCGCATTCAAGTCCATCTCTGGACGTGATGGCGGGATGCAGGGTGCGCGTCGGCCAAATCCGAGAGTAGTATCGATCGACTTCCATCTCCGCCCAGCCATGTCCAAACCGTACATTCCCATCACCGTTTTCACAGGCTTTCTTGGCGCTGGGAAAACAAGCACTATTCTCTCAACTCTCCCGCGTCTTCCGGCTGGCTATAGAGCCGTATTGCTTAAGAATGAATACGGTGATGTCGAAGGTATGTCGACCCATTGCGGCAGCAAGTTGGCTTGCAGACAGTGCAGTCGAGGGGTATCTCGTATATGACCTATGACCCTTCTGCGGTCGTATTGCTGCCCCACTGCTACTGTCACCGACGCCTATCTCAGTCGACAGTAAACTTGCTCAACAGTCCAGTCTTGCTGGCGTTTCTGAGATACTAAACGGATGCATGTACGGGCTCTATTACATGCATGCTCAGGTTAACCTTACCCCATTTCTAGGTGTTGTGTCTTAGTTGGTCAGATGCAAACGGCTATCCTCGAAATCAAAGGTTTGTTCCTGCGCCCCAAACTGACATGCGGCGGAAATCTGAATCTTGCAGACAAGTACTTCCCGGACCGTATCATCATTGAATGCTCGTAAGACTCGCCGTCTCTCCGCTTAGACCTGTGGGGCTGAAGCCGTTCAATAGAGGTTCAGCGTTCCCTGCCACTCTTGCATTCCAGATTCGCGAGCTAGAAAGGCAGACGGCCGGAGAAATCAAACTAGATGCTATCGTCACTGTCGTCGACGCGGAGAATTTCACGGGATACGAAGATACGTCGCCTACAGCGAAGATGCAATCAAGCTACACGGATATCATCCTCATCGTGAGTTACTTCTCAGTCTTCGACCGCTGGTACTGAATCAGTGGCACACAGAACAAGTGGGAGCATGTGTCTGAACGGCAGGTGAGCGTCTGTCCCTTTACGCCCTTGACCTTTGTTTGAAATATTTCCAGCTCGACGTCGTTCTGGATCACTTGCACACTCTGAACGATACGACACCTATGCTCAAGTGCCCTAAAGAGGGCGGTGTAGACCCAAACCTCATCTTTGGCTTGGAAACAAAACTTTTCTCTGAGCCTGGTACGGTCTCTGCTCAAGACTCGACACATCATGAGGAAGTCGAGACCGTCACCCTCCTCCGAGGTGCTGGCGCTCAGCGGAACTGCAAGTGCCATCCTCGTGATCAAGAAACACACGACGAACTGGATGTGGATTCAAATAGCTCCAACAAGAAGGACATTACAGCTGACGCATTGGATGCCGCACTCAATCGACTATCGAAGGAGAATGTATGGCGAGTGAAGGGATTCATTCGCATTGAGGGTGTTGTTCAAATACTTAATTGGGCCTTTGGGAGATATAATTTGACGACGTTGGAGGGACAAGAAGAAGAGTCGGAGGTACGATTGACTTGCATGGGCGGCCGTGGAGAGGTGCGGCGTTCAGTACGGCCATTTGCACAAGCGATCGAGGCGCATCTTGTCTAGCTACAAATTACAATTTCACGTGCAATCCTACCAAATCACAGTTCCACCATGTGCGGTTGCTCTTTTCTCAGACTTGTTCTTCTACTCCCGTGAAGTCTGAGTACGGGCTATTACCAACATGCTGTCCAACTATTTCTCCAGTGGTGCGTTGCGAGCACGACGAGCAGGCGGAGGAGATGCTGATCGCGTTGCAGCCAGCACCTATTTCTTCCATCTTCCTGTGGACGAAGAGGAAGATAAAGAAATAGAGACTTATCAACGGAAATACATCACCTGGAAGACGACAGACGCAAGTGGACTCTCCGCCGGCGCTGGCGCACATTATGACAAGCCATTGCGATCGACCGCGCCCGCCTGTGATACGCGGCGCTACAGTGTTCTGCGAGAGGTGCTGGAGAACGACGACCTGTACAAGGTGCTGGGAATTACCAAGGCTGTCCATCTCGATAAGAGCACTCTTCGGCGAGCGTATCTGTCGCGAAGTAAAGCCTGCCATCCCGAGTGCGTCGTCGTCCACTACCCCCGTTCGGCAATCCGTCCTGACCGCCAACAGTAAATTCCCCGCTGACGAAGCCGACGCCACTCTGGCCTTCCAAAAAGTTGCCGTGGCCTATGATATCCTGAGCAAACCGTCGTCCCGTCGCAACTACGACGCTCGATCTCCATCTTCGGAATACGACGTCTTTTCTGCACATCCCGCTGGCCATGCAGAAGAGACTTTCCGGAGCGTCATCATCGGCGTCTTTAACGACTTCCTCGACGGCGACCTCGAGGTCATTCGAACACTGTTGAGTATGTTTTTTTCCTCCATCTATTCTATCCATCTTCAATATCCTCATCTCCTGCTTCAGAAGCAATAAATGAACTCAACCCGGCGCTCAGTTTGGGAGAGGATGGGATAAACTCCGTACTCACTACCCTACAACGGATACGACAAAGAGCGCTAAGTATGTCTTAACCTGAGGTTGTTTTGTTCAAATCACTGACCCTCGGTTGTTTAGCATGTCGGACGTGCATATACGCACTACATAGCGAACTGACACGGATACTGGAGGTGCAACACGCACTTCGCCAGCTCTCTTACTTTGATCTCTTCGGCCGTTCGCGGTTGACAATACAACTCACGCGCATCACCCTCCGCCTGCCGATAGCGGTCGAGAAGGCAATAGCAGAACAGAACATCGAGTACGGCACACAAGCGGACGACGACGCAGGGAAGCCACTTCTTCCGAGCAAAGTAACACTACTCATCCGAGGCGTGGACGTCGCTTTGGAGAAGATGGAAAAGATGATGTAGCTCCTCCCCCTACTGACTCTCCCTCCGCTCGTTATTTGCTTTCTGTCATGAACATGCTATCATTTACATCATTCAACTTCAAGGGTACTAAGTTATAGTTGCTGCTATTTTAGAGAAACATTATCTAGTGTATTTATATTCTGTATTCTTTGGCACTTAGAAGCTTTTTAGAAGCTACGTACGACAGCCTATTCACAAACGTCGACACAAATGCAATGGAAAGGTCAATGTACTATCCAGAGAGGAGGGAATGGCAACGACCCCCGCTTGTTGACGCGATACAGTGGTGCAAGTGTCAGTAGGGCTGGTTAGCATGACATTGACCATCCCAGAATCAGCATGTATCCAATTTACCCTACGTATTACGCACGCCAATACTGCGCGAGGTCATGTATCCTATCCAAGACTACCGTGATATACGACGTCTCGTTCAAGAGAGTCTCAAAATGCTTTATCGCCTCTTCCTCCGTCAAATCCAGTCTGAACTTCTCCTGGAGTTGCTCGTGCACATCACGGTGTTTGATGTCCGGGATATTCGCGTCCACCATCAACGCGACGAGATTGAGCAAGAGGTTTGCGTTCTTGCGCAGGATGGTGAAAGCGGTGAAGCAAAAGTTCTTGAAGCGCGCGTAATGGGGGGACTGTGCGCCGCCCATACCGTCTACCATCTCCTTGCAGACTTTGACCGCAGGCGGGAATGGCTTGGGATCACGACCCATGATGTACCCAAAGTCAACTAACAGAAAAACGATTAGTGGAGCCAAAGGACAGAAGGACACAACGCACCGTGGAAGAAATGGCCATCAGGAGCGACAAGCAGATTATCCAAGTGGCGGTCGCCAACACCCAAAATGTATGTTACAACGCAGTAGCCAGCTAGACACTATCAGTTTCACACCGTTCGATATGACGAACACATACCGCAGCTGCGCACAAAGGTATCAATAACCCCAGGCTCTACACCTGAGCCACCCACATTCCCTTCGTCTGGATAGTTCGCGCGCATGTAATTGAGCAAAGTGCCATGTTCACTGACGATCGCTGCAATACTCTTGCTTGGGATGAACTGCACCATCCCTTGCAAGGGCCCGGTCGCCAGGACGTCGTATGCACTCAACTTCAGATCCAAATTCTCCTTCCGCAATAATCTGTCCATGAGCGTAAACAGCTGGATGACAAGCTGATCCTGCCGCATGTCATCTCCGTCCTTGAAAATAACAGAAAACTCTGTCCCATCTGCACATTGAAAGCACAACAAGAACGGATAGAGATTTGACTTGAACACGGAGGATTTCTCAGCGTTGATGCCGATGATTTCTCGTCGTGCGTCTAATGGTAGTGGCAAAGGAGGCATGGCCAGAAGACCGTTCTTTCCATCGTTGATGATAGCACGCAGCTTTTCAACCTTCTTGGGTCGAGGGTCTTTGGACGTGCGAATTTCGCGCGCACGTTTGGCGAGGGTTTCGACAAGCTGGCCTTGTCGTCGCATGAGCTCCCGCCGGTCCGAGCCATTTGGTGCCTTCGAGTAGAGTTAGTATGGTGAGCAGCGATTCATTGCAGTGCATACCTCCAAGACCTTGCTGAGGAATTTGTATACGACACGGCCATACATCTTCGCAATGACTTTGTCCTCAAGTGCAACCTCGACCATGAGATACCAGTATAAGCGGTTTCCAAGAATGGCGTTCTTGACACCACGGAAGATCATGAAGTCGGTCAGCCCACTATCATCATAAGATATCGCGTTCGCAGCTTGTCGAGAGGTGCGCTGCTCGCTGGCAGCACTCTCGAATTTGAGCGCCTGTACGAGCTGAAGTAGATATAGTAGTAGTTCCTAGGCAGAGTCAGACACGACGAGATTAACACTTGAGCACACTTACATCGTCATCAGCCCTGCTAAGCTGTTTGACAGCAAACGCGCGCACTCTGGAGTCTACTGTACTTGGCCCAAGCAGTTCGAGTGCATCATCAATGTCGATCTCTGTCCACTGGGGCAATAATTCCTCAACGGCTTGCTTGACCTCTGCGGGGTCGCGCCATGTAACGGACTTGAGGAATTTGGTTAGACCGCGCTTATCACGAGCAAGGTAGAAGCGGAATTTCCATATCAGGTCCTTCTCTTCTGAGTTCAATGGCTGACTGGGCGCGTAGTTAAGAATCTCGTTGATGCTATCGCGTATCTTGGCATTGGGCTTCATCTCGCGATCGTAGGGGCCACTGCGATGACTGCGAACAAGGCGGCGGTGCTTGTCCTCGACAGGGTTCTCGCGAACAACCTCGGGGTCAACGACGGTCCACAGATTGGCATCGTGTACGGGAGAAGTTAGTGGAACGATGGGGGTCGGAGGGACTTGCGCGACGGGATTTGAAGTGGAGGGTAGGTTCGTTGCTTCTGGCTCGTTGAATATGACCGGGAAGTCAAAGCGAGGGAGGTCGATGTACAGATATAAATTCTCTGATTTCAATGTTTCGGCAGCGTGCACCTCTTCCATCTTGCGAAAGGTGAGTTTGTCAAGCCAGTCGGATTTGGGAAGGTCGCCGCGCTCATACTTCTTCACAAGCTAAGAGGCATTAGCTGGATGATAGATGCGTACTATGACCGCACCTTTTCCAATCTCCCCATTTCATCGCGCCCACCGAGTTTGCTTGGAGTTGATGTCTCCGCTGCGCCATCTGCCTCGACTCCAGGGGAAAGTAGTAAACGGTGCTTGCCGCGCCGAAGGGTCCATTTCTTGCCAAACATCCGGAATGTGGACCCACCTACGGGAACAGCATTGCGGGGTCCCGCGATATCCCACACTGTAAAGGTGATTTGGGCGTTCATGGGAAGGTCGCAGTAGCGGATAGGAAGTGTAATCCATTCGTTCCATCTGGTGGATAATGAGGTACATTCGAGAATTTAGGCGTGTTGATATACGTATACGAGCTTTTGAAGGCTTTGAAAGAGGTGCGGAATGGGATTGTGAGAGGCTTGTTGTCAGCGACCAATTGGCAGGTCACGTAAAGGTCTGAGAGCGTGCTGTCAGTCGAGTTAGGCACTGCGGTAGCAGCATAGGACTGTGACAACGTACGGCTGCTGGACACCGTGAAATCGCAGGTCGGGCTGGTCTAGCAGTTCGGTCAGAGAATACGGTCGACGGAGGCCCTCGAGTTGATTTCTGTGGTTCTGTGAGAACAGCCTTGGCTGCGTCGCAGTCAAACCCACATCCTAAACGTCACGGGAACTTTAAGATTGGACAGTGTGGCAAAGCTAAAGTCATCGCGGTTATCCTTGTCCATGGCAAAGGTGTGTGCGGCAAATGCCGATCCATCTTGTTCACGACTTCCATGACGTCCAACTGCTGAACACTGCCACCGCCGAGGCCACCTGAGGCGTTCTGAATACCCGCGCTTTTCAAATACCCGACCACCACCACCACCACCGCCAGTACCCTATCTTTCCATGGATCTGTGATATGTCTGCCTCCAGGACCCGTGCGTCCCTTGTTCACCTGCCTTCCTCGAGCTTACCTCCGCTCCAGCGCTTGTCACTCGTCTCCATAATCTACTCCCGCACAGTCCACACGCATCCACCTGTGACCCATCCCCCATTGGCCCAGAGATGGCACAACCACCTCGCCCACCAGCAGCCAAGGCCCTCAAAGTTCGCATCCTCACTTGGAATATGCACGACTCGGTCCCGAAGGTGCGTCAACGTGCGCCCAGCCAGCGCTCTTTGCTAATTCATACAGGGCAACATCGAAGAGCTATTCGGCAAGGTGCCGTTTTACACGCCCCCACATGAGCCGCCCACCTCCTTTCCCGAATTTCCTAATGGCGAAGCGCACCCTTACCACCTCGTCGTTGTGTCAGTCCGCCATGTCATACATCATTGTACTGTACTCACGCATTCATCAGTGCCGGCCAAGAATGTCCTTCACTATCTGGTGCGCCCCTTCATGCAAGCACCCTCCCAGCCATTTTTGACCTTTCATGCAGGCATTCCAATGGGCATTGGTGCAGGATTCAAGCTACTCGATACCAAGGATAAAGAGGTCATTGCCGAAAAGGACAAGGCCGAATCTATTCGCTCCAAGAAGCATGATGATGTCCCCCACGACGCTCTCTCAGGTTGGACAGCCATGGTAGAAGACTGGTTGTCACATGCCGGCGCGTGCAGTTCCCGCCGGGCTCCTACACCCCCCTCCGCCACCCCTGAAATCAGCTCCCCAAAACCGCTATCCCCACGCATCTCTCTCAAGGAAAAGAAGGGCCCCTACCAGCTACTTGTCAAGGAGCGGCTCATGGGCATCTATCTGGCTATCTACGTCCACCGCGACGTTCGCTCTTTTGTTGAGGGTACCTCGCGCTCTGCAGTCACTGCCGGCCTCATTGGCGGGCGTGTGGGCAACAAAGGTGGTGTCGGCATCAGCCTCAAGATTCACAACTCCACCTTTCTGTTCATGAATTGCCATCTCGCAGCCCATGAGGGCAAAGTCAGCCATCGACTGGCCAATCTATCCAAAATTAAAGTGAGCTTGCTATTCTTGTTCCCCATTCAGCTGGCTAAATTTGAGCAGTCCGAGCTTGCTGTGGATGACTTTTTGCAGCACGATGACCCGCGACTAATGTCGGAAGACCTCACCGACAAGTTTGATTACTCGTTCTTATTCGGAGACCTCAACTTCCGCCTGAACATATCCCGCCTCCATGCGGACTGGCTGATCTCACGGGCGGACTACGCACAGGCTCTGACATTTGACCAACTCCTTGAAATAATGCGAGACACCAAGGAGTTCGATGGTTTCACTGAGGCCCTCATTGATTTCCCTCCAACTTTCAAATACGACGTCCTTCGAACATTGAAACGCCCGAAGCGGGGCTCCCGGTTAGATAGATGGCGAAGCCAAGAACGCGCCCATCGTCTGACAGAGGTTGAGGAGAGGGATCAGGATGACCATGAAGGCGATTATGAAGGCGACGACGACGATGACAATCAAGGAGAATCCATGTCCGTCATGTCATCTGCCTACGCTTCTACACACTCGCGTGCGGCCACAGATCCCGACGAAGAATTCTTTGACTCCTCTTCGCCCTCGCACCCCACCACTCCTGGTAGCAAGATTTCGCTTTCCATAGCAGTCAACAAAGCTAAGGCAAAGTGGATTTCGATTGTGTCTTCTCCCATTGCTGGACAGCCGCCTTCGCCATCGAAGTGGCTTTCACGGCAACACAAGGGCCGACAACTCAGAACTAAGTCTGTTGGTGACTTCCGTATGGAATCCGACGACTCAGAGACAAGAATCACGATCGAAGACGACCGCGCCAATTCTCTAGACGGCCAGCGTCGCCTGGACAGCGCTATCCGAGAAAATAGTACAATGGCGAGCGAAAACAGTTTGGATGTGGGCGAAAGAAGCGTGGACGTTAGCGAGAGGAGTATGGATGGCAACTTCCTCCGGCCTCCGGCTCCTCCGGTGATGCGGTCAAGTTCTTCAAAATCAGTTGCCACGACTGCTCCTAGTGAGGAGGAAGACTATACAATGGATTCCAACCGGGGCGTGTACGACTCGTCTCATAAGAAACGTGTGCCCAGTTGGTGAGTACTGTCCTGGGTCACAATTTGGCTGTACTCACTCGTCCCAGGTGTGACCGTATACTCTACAAGACAACCGTCGAGCCTGAGCCGGATGGTGGTGCGTTGTACGGCGACAATACCTCCAGATCGAGGTCCAGAGTGGGCCAATTCTTCTTTAATGCCCTCAGGCCTCTTCGAATACGACGCGAGTCGTATAGCTCGACGACCACGGGCAACACATCTCTCGTCACCACGTCTACTATCTCGCACGATTCTCCTCTGCCTTCCCCCGATACCCAGCCGCTCGGCGCACCGTTCTCGCGATTTGTCTATCCTCCCGTCAACTCCAAACAGGTTCCCTCTATCCACACTGGCCTTTCCATCGAATCCTCTCACGATGATGACATGGCAGCCACCATAAATCAGACCTCCGACGACGGTGCTCTTCTCAAACGCTCTTCCTCTATGGGCTCCTCACGCTCTGCCCACCGTTCTCCGCCTAGCCGACGTGCATCGCTCACATACGAGCGGTCTGCACCGATTGCCGACCCCACCGGTGGAGGCTCCTCGACGCGTGACTTTTTCCAGGCGCACCCCAGATGGCGCTTCCTCATGAATCCATTCTCATCCTCGTCTGGTGTTCCTGTCGAGTCGCCCACGGCGACACTGACGCCGCCGGCGCTCCCAGAACGAGAGATTGTGCGGCGCAAGGGCGATATTGTGTGCTTGGAGTACCGGACGCTAGACGATAGACAGATGCGCAATTTGGAGGGGCGGAGTGATCATCGGCCGGTCATTGGCACGTATGCGGTATACGTCTAGATTTTTTCCTAGCTGCTATGTGTTTGTGCATCATCGGAGGGTGCCAAGGACGCTTTTAAGTTCTTACGGTTAATTTATCCACTTCACACACTCCTTTGACATTGTACGTTCTACTACTCAATAGATGTACCCTCTAATAGGCGCGGTTGTTTCTACGTATCGTTATATCCATACATACTGATTTCAGAGTTTTGGGAACTGTGTTACATTTGAGGGGAGTTGCGTCCAGCAAATCAGGACAAGTCCATAAATCTGCATCTCATGTGCCTAAAAAGGACGTCGTGGTTCAGATCCTTCTTACCGAGGGTTTCCCTAACCAGTGGACACCCAGAAGGATTCACTGATTATTGATTTACCTCGTCCGCAGCGCCAATGTCCCACTTATTCTCTTTTTCGCTCATGGCTTATACAACGTACATATTTAACTATAACTACACAATACAATTGGCTTCTTCATGACTATAGTCGCATCAGCCAGCGCAAAATCCCACTCTAGTGACTGGTGCCCTGGGCATCATTGCTATCGTAAGGTATCTTGCTATGGTCCTCGATGAACTGAGTAGCCCAACGCTTCAAGTTGACGGCGTAGTGTACCAAGCCCCTTCGCTGAGCGATAGCTATCTCCTGCGCAGCATCCGTCCACCTTCCGTAGCATTTCGAGGCGGGAGTGCTATACACTGTCAAAAACCCACGCATATCTCGCAAACGTTCCGTGGTTTTCTCGGAATATGGCGAAGGCTTATATCCTGAACTACCCGGTCCGCGTCGAGGGCGAATCAACTCGTCGAGGGCGTCTGCAGCTGCTCTGGATCGTTCGACGGAAGGTGGACCCGAAAAAAGTTGGGATGCATGGACGGAATGTGGTCTGCTCCCTGGGTCATACTTGAAGTCAGAGCTCGTGGTAAAGTTCTGAGGGGATAGCGCGGCGTTCGACGCAACGTAGGCTGCGTTCCTTAACGATGCTTCTACACGAGCGCGAATGGCGTTGGCCTGCTCATCGTCGGGCGGTTGTGTTCGAGTGGATATACTCTGTGTGAAATCAATGGGCTGCTGTGCGCTCTCGCCTGGAATATATGCGGCAGGCGGAGCTAGAGAGGAGGGACACTGGGCGGGCGGTTCCACAGGGAAAACATGCATGTAGGAAGCTTGCTCAGTGGCCGATTGTGGGGAAGCGGGAGACAATGGCTTAGTTACGTCCATGGTAGCGCGGCTGCTTGTTCCCACGGAAGGCTGGGACGTTGGACTAGATTGTTGGACAGCAGAGGGAGTCACTTCGCACAACATGGTGTGTGCATTCTGGTCGGCGATGTGCCGGTCAGGACGCACTTTCGTAGCCTCCGTATGTGTGGTTCTCTGGCTCGCTTGATTTATCCTTGTGGTGGAGGAAGTTTGGCTATACTCTGGCTCTTTCTGCACCTGTCGCCTATTAGTTTATTCCTTCAAGAACGATTAGACACACACCTGCGCAGGCTTGCAATTCAGCTCGCGCGCACGCCGCGCTTTCTCTACCTTTGCCCGAATCGAAGGGAGGTTGAGGGACGACTTTCTGAAGGCTTTTCGGGGCATATTGTCGTTGTTGTCGTGGTTGAGGGTAGAGTGTATTGAATCCCGCACGACGTCATTAGGTGCCAACTGAACGTGAACAGTGGAATTTCGATGATTTCCTGAACTTGGCGCTGACGATACCAGACAGAACCGACTGTAACTACCAAGTATCGACATCAAATCAAATGAATCTCAGGCGTAATTCGAATTCGTATGCCATTCTGCTTATACAACCACTGTAAGTAGCACTAGGATGGGTGGATGAAGCCGAGACTGTGCCGGTCTGAATTTCCGATCGTGCCGTGAGCAATTGAGTGCTCGTCAGCCTCGAACGGCCACCACTTCTCCCTTTCAGCGTTGAAATGCTGTCTCGTATACCTCTAGCGACACGAGTGCGCTCAGCCCCCGCAAGGAGAAGCATCTGGGTGTGTACAGCGCTCTTACGCCCTCCCCGTATGCTCAATTTGGGTCCAGAACGCTACCAAGTCAGCTGTGTTCCCCGCATTCTCCCAAGCAACGCCCCGGACAGCTTCCTCCGCCACTCTTACCAAGCCAAAGCCTCCCGTATTTGCGGAACTGCCGAAGCCGGTCCCGTTCACTTTCGTCGAGGACACACCCATTGTCAGTGTCGACGAAAAGAAGGTAGCAATCGGTTGGGATACGCAAACTTGGTCACGATTGTGCGTCGCTACTCATCTGTAACTGCTGTTTCTCATCTATATAGCCACCATGTATGGCTCCGGGACCATTGCAGGTGTCCGAAATGCTTCCATCCAGTAACAAAGCAGAGATTGCTGAATACCTTCGAGGTTAAATATACCATCCTTCGCATCCGCCAACTTCTAAAGGAGCCACTAGATCCCGCTCGACATCACCCCAATCCATGTCGAATCCAAGCCAGAAGGCATGCTTGTCTCATGTAAGTTCCAATTTCCAGGAGTAGTACACACCCTCATATTTCACAGGGCCATCAACTACCGGCCACCAATCCCTTTATCCTTGGACATGGTTGCAGGAAAACTCCTACGACCCTCCACTGCGCCAGCAAGCCGCTTACGATAAGTAGGTCGCATCAGATCAATCCGAAGCATACATGTACTGACTGTCGGATAGCAAGGTTCTCTGGGGCTCCAAGATACAAAAGGCCCCTCCTACAGTTACCTATGAACAGGTCATGCAGGACGATGAACTGGGCCTGTTCCGCTGGCTTTCGAACGTTGTACGTCTACTTGTTCTCGATGATGGCTACTCCCCTAACGATTGTACAGGACAAGTTTGGTTTCTCAT
The DNA here is from genome assembly GCA_000934385.1 of Cylindrobasidium torrendii FP15055 ss-10. Taxonomy (NCBI): domain Eukaryota; kingdom Fungi; phylum Basidiomycota; class Agaricomycetes; order Agaricales; family Physalacriaceae; genus Cylindrobasidium; species Cylindrobasidium torrendii. The sequence goes on along the minus strand of KN880495.1, from coordinate 98,777 downwards.
TTGTGACAGGTGTTCCAACTACCCTTGAAGATACTGAGAAGCTTTCCGAACGAATTGGTTTCATTCGGGAAACGCAATGTACGTGCTGACACCGAGCTCGTCACTTCGTAGTATTAACAAGTGCCTTAGATGGTAAATTCTGGGACTTCACATCCGACCTTTCAAGAGGTGATACGGCATATACCACTATGGCCCTCGGTGCACACACCGACAACACCTATTTCACCGACCCCTGTGGCTTGCAGTTGTTCCATCTCCTCGAGCACAGCGGTGGATCAGGCGGAGCCACCCTTTTGGTCGATGGATTCTACGTTGCTTCCATACTCAAGGAACTTCACCCAGAGGCATATGACATACTATCGCGCGTGCCCGTCTCCGGACATGCCGGTGGTGAAGCGACAAATTTCTATCGCCCCGCGGCGCCTTCTGGATATCCTGTTCTCAATCATGACCGCACCTCGGATGAACTGTATCAAGTCCGCTGGAATAACGACGACCGGAGCGCAATGAAGCGCATTGACCCTGCCTTGGTCGAGGACTGGTACAACGCTATCCGTCTCTGGCACAAAGGCATCACAAGTCCGGACGCAGAATATTGGGTACAGTTGACTCCCGGCACTGCAGTTGGTACGCGATATTCGTCGTTGTTGCTGCACCCAAACTTACTCACTGTTCGTCCCAGTCATCAACAATCACCGCGTCCTTCATGGCCGGTCTGCATTCGATGGCAAGCGCCGCATGTGCGGCGCCTATATCGGCATCGATGAGTACCAGTCGAAGCTGTCGGTGCTCACAGAAAAGTTCTGCATCAACGAAAACCAAGAGCGCAGTGTCTGGAGTCCTCTTCTCTAGATGTCGCCTATTCTTCAATATCACCATACATATATCTTTGATTGTTAGCGTTTTTCCATCTGCTTGTGGACACACTGTACTTCTACCGTGCAATAGCTATCATTATACTCTGTCTGATTTCCATGTCTCTTGTACAACAACTACTCGATACTTCTTACTACATTCTAACCAAAATTAAGTCTTTTCTGCATGGTTTCGGTGTGTGCACTCAAGTACTGGCCAGAATTCGCAATGTCCAAGACACATTTGAGACGCTCGTTGATTCCATTGTCTTTGATAGGTTCAGTGCTCGATTAGGTAGTGTATGTTTGCGATGGCGCCATTCGAGTGGCACGCCATGCTGGATCCAATGCGTTCAGGCTAGCTACACTGTTGGACACCAGGCGGCCACATCATGGCTGCAGCAACCTTGCCATTCTGCGCCCATACTCATTATCTTCAAAGACGCTTTACTCGTTTAGGAATTCTAGCCGACATGGAAAACAAAGGGCGCTCCGCCCAGTTCTAGGCAGTGCCACTCTGGTGCCACTCATGCTCGTGCTCGGATACACACCCGACCCGAACCCATTGTTTTGTGTCATGGCTGAGTGTCATTATATAGAGTAGCCGAGAAGGACGGGCTATAGCACAACGAATATAGGCAGGCTTTTTGCCTATCTGACGGTATTTTGTGGTAGGTTGCCGACGTTTTACGTTGTATAGTCCGATAAAAGCTCTGTTGAGGCTTGCATCCCGCCCGAAAACCGAAAAATGAAAGATGCTACTCGGCACGCATTGTAGTATCGTAGTCAGCGCTCCTCTCGCTTACCTCAGACTTTATTCAAGTGTCACGTTCAAGGCCAGAATGCCCACGTACGAGGATGCAGGGGTTTTGGGATTGAACATGACCGACTTTACCAACTCGTGATGTCGAGATAGCGATCAGAACATGGACAAGGGTATATAAGTCGACGTCCCACTTGACTGGTCCATTACATCGTCTTTCCAACCCCACAGCTACTCCTTCACACTAGCTAAAACCACCAGAATGAGCGCCCCTGCAGGACACTACCAGCCTCTAGCACGCCTCCCCGAGGGCAAGGATTCTATCTTGAACAAAGCTTTCGTCGGGCCAAGTGGGTTCTGAATCTACAGCTACACATCTGATATGCACTAAGCCATCTATCCAATCCAGAGCAACCTATTATCGATGGCCTTCCCACTTTCTCCTCACCCTATGAAGAGAGGGAGTGGGTGAAAGGACATATGGCGGCAGCATTCCGGTACTGGGGGAAGCTCGGCTTCGGTGACGGTCTCGCAGGCCACATTACCGTACGCGACCCCGTCAAGCCTAATCACTTCTGGTTCGTACACTTCCCATCCACAAACCGCCCCGAGGACTCAATTTCGATGTACGCAGGATGAACCCGGCGTCGGAGCACTTCTCCATGATCACCAAATCTATGCTCGTCCTGGTTGACGAGCACGGGAACATCTGCCCTGAGGGCGCCCAGCTGCCAATCAACGCCGCTGGGTTCAACATCCATACAGCCATACATGCTGCCCGTCCCGACGTCAACGCTGCCGCACATTGCCATTCCGTCCATGGCAAGACGTGGTCTGCATTCGGGAAACCCATCGAAATGCTCGTGCAGGATTCATGCGCCTTCTACAACAACATCTCGGTGTACAACAACTTTGGTGGTGTGGTTCTTGCGAAAGAGGAGGGTGTGAACATTGCCAAGGCTATTGGTCCAACAGCGAAAAACTGTATCCTCCAGAACCATGGCTTGTTGACTCGTATGATCTTCTCCTTGTGCTAGATGAAGAGATGCTGACGATGGCTTTGCAGTGGGACAGACAGTAGACGAGGCAGTTTACATGTTCATGACTCTCGACCGTCTGTGTTATGCCCAGCTGCTCGTTGAGGCGGCGCAAGCCAGCGGAATCCAAAGAACACTTATCGGCAAGGAAGAGGCAGAGTTCACGAGCAAGGTCGCGGGCTGGTTCTTTGGACATCTCAGCGTAAGTGCGACGATCACCAGAGTGTCCCATAAGCTGAACTGCATTTTTTCAGTTCCAGCCAGAGTACAAGCTCATACTAAAGGAAACCAAAGGAGAGTTCCTGCAGTAGTTCGAGTGCCGCAGCCAATGCAACGATCCGCTTCTGGATGGACGTAGTTGTTTAGCCAGCGTAATGGCATTAGTCAAATGTAGAAAATAAGCATGGATACTTTTATGATGAGGTTGTCGATATTTCCTTGAGAATATATCCCTCGAGACCGCCGCACAGCCAGAGCTCCTGCACACTGGCGCCAATGGGTTGAACCTTGTACGTCTTGTCCAGGCCATCACCCTTCACCACAACCTGGCCGTTAACCATGCTCACATCGACGTGCAAGCCCTTGTCGACGGTCAACTCTCCATCCCTGCCTCCCGCACCTCTTGCGTTCTCCTTGGTGTACTTCGCCGTAAGATCCGCAACAAGCTCTGGGCTCTCAATGCACACCAAAGCGTTGTTGATTGCGTTGCGCTTGAAGATATCACCAAACGAGCCTGCGATGACCACGGGCACGCCCGCTGCCTTGAGCGCGGTGGCCGCTTGCTCGCGAGAGGATCCAGTGCCGAAGTTGTATCCAGCAACGAGGACAACCCCAGGCTTGGTGCCTTCTGGTAGAGAAGATTCATCCCGAGAGGTGTTGAGAGTAGCGACGAGCGAAGCAAAGCCCGGGTCGTAATTCTCCATAACCACCTCCGCCTGGCGCTCTAGGGTGATGTCGTCCTGGTATGTGTACTTGCCGGGGTAGATACCGTCCGTATTGAGATTGTCTTGTGGTGCGAAAAGGAGAGGGCCGGCAAACGTTGTCGGGAAGCCAGGGAGGATTGCGTTCGCGCCAGTGGAGGTCGCTGTTGATGGTGGTGGGACGTCCGAAATCGAGAACGTGGGCTTCGATGACTTGGGCAAGGCGTTCTTGTCGATAGTGTCTGGACTGCAAATGTAACCCTTGATGGCGCTAGCGGCGACGACGGCAGGGGACGCGAGATAGGCTTGCGCATTTGGGTGTCCCATTCGACCCTTGTAGTTGCGGTTGGTTGCACTGATTCCGATTTGGCCATCCTCGAGAAGGCCGGTGCCCAAGCCAATACACGGACCACAGCCTGCTGGCAGGACCTTTGCACCAGACATAACGAGGGTATCCCAATCACCTAGTCGTTCGGATTCTGCCTGAACCTCGGAGCTTGCAGCCGCGATGTAAAACTCGACACCCTCAGCGACGTGATTACCCTTGAGAACCGATGCTGCAGCTGCGAGATCAGAGACTCGCGAGTTGGTGCAGCTGACAAGGTAGGCTTTGTTAATCGGAATTTGTTTCTCTTCGAGGACAGGCAAGGCAGTGGCAACCTTGACGCTGTTAGGTCCTGATACGTATGGTACAAGAGTAGACAGGTCAAAGATGAGGTGCGAGGAGTATAGGGCGTCCGGGTCGGACTGCAAATTTGTGGCGCGAAGGGCATCCATACGACGACGGTTGAGGCGAGGATGCTCTGGGGGTGGCGGAATACCAGAGTCGGACATCGAGTATGTACGGTGGTCCAATTTTCCGATAGCAGTCTCGTACCACGCAAATGTCTGCTCGTCGACGGGGAAAACACCTGCGAGGGCACCCCATTCTGTAGTCATATTTGCAATGGTCAAACGTTCGTCGATGGTGAGGTGCTTGACGCCTTCGCCCGTGAATTCGATAGCCGCATTGAGGACTTGGTCCTGGTTGAAGGAACCGCAGAGCGCAACAATAACATCTTTACCAGTTACGCCAGGCGCAAGTCGGCCGCGAAGCTCGACCTTGACCATGCGGGGAACCTGCCACCATGTCTTTCCTGTAGCCCAAAGAGCGGCCGCGTCTGTGCGAACGATAGGTGTGCCGACACAACCTACACCGCCGTACATGTTGCTGTGACTGTCGCTGGCTACAGTGAGAGTGTGGGGGAATGCATAGCCCTCTTCGACGAGGACCTGGTGTCCAATTCCGCGTCCAGAAGGATAGAAATCGATTCCATGGCTTCGGCCGAAGGCCTCGATATTGGCATATTTGGCAAGGTTTTTCGTTGTTCGATTTTGTACATCGTGGTCGAGGGTAAAGACTGGTTGTCGCGGATTGTGAATTTTGGTAGCACCAATGGTCTTGAACCTATGTCAAATCAGAAAAACCCAGTTTGAGTTTGATGGGACGCACTTGGAAATGACTGGGCCGGTGTTATCGTGGGTCATAACATGCTCTGGTCGAATCATAACATAGTCTCCTGCGCGAACAGCCTGTCCTGCCGGAAAGTCGACGGCGTAGCGTTGGACAACCTTCTCGATGACCGTCTGTGGAACATGCGTGCTCGCCGACGCCGCGGTGGCGAAACCTCTCCGACAGGCCGTGCGGAATTTCTGCATGAAAGCGAATTGACAAGCACAAGATTGGTCGATCAATTTCTCAGAATCCATTCATGACGTAAAGAACACCTTTACCACCGACCATCATGGGCGCCCTTCTTTCTATCCCGCTGGCCGGCGTGTTCGGCACTGTCGCTTCGTCCTGTATAGCGGGACTCGCGTTCTGCTGTACATCAACTGCCGGTACGTTACAGCGAGACCATCTTCAACGCACTACTCATCCACCGCAGCATCCATGTTCTTCAAGTCCTGCAACTGTAATTCCTCTATTGCGACGCGCGTTGGATTTGCCGTATGCCTCTCAACATCTTGTCGAACATCATCCAACCATATTCCTAGCTCATATTCTGCCTCAACTCAATCCTGGCATGGGTCATGAAGACAGATGTAGCTATACGGCAGATAGAGAAATGGAGCTACGACTACATCAAGATGGATTGTGCTGGAGACAAATGCTACGGGGTGCTCGCAGTGCGTAGTCCTTGTCCTCGCTGCGTGCCGCGTCTGACAGCGACTCACAGGTTCACCGCATTTGCTTCGCCCTTGCTGTGTTGCACACTATCTTGGCATTCTTCCTGATTGGTGTTAGTTCGACCCGCGAGAAGCGCGCCGCGATACAGAACGGGTAAGTGATGCTTTAGCTCTTAGTCACCCAACTCAACTTACACTCCATAGATGGTGGGGACCCAAAGTTCTCCTTTGGATCGTTCTTGTGGTCGTCACATTCTTCATCCCGAACGGTTTCTTCATATTCTGGGGCAACTACATCTCACTCATTGGCGCAACACTCTTCATTCTTCTCGGCCTTGTCCTTCTTGTCGACTTTGCCCATTCCTGGTCAGAAACATGCCTAGAGAATTGGGAGAACAGCCCGTCGCAATCCAATATGTGGCAGTGGATTCTTGTCGGCTCGACTGCGGCGATGTATCTATTCACTATCGTCATGACTGTCCTGCTCTTCGTTTTCTTTGGCGGATCTGGATGTGGCCTCAACAAATTCTTCATCTCCTTCAACCTTGTCCTTTCATTCATTGTAACCGTTCTGTGCGTTCATCCCAAGATCCAGGAGTACAACCCGCGCTCTGGCCTTGCACAGTCGGGTATGGTAGCTGCCTACTGCACGTACCTCATCGTCTCCGCTGTCAGCAACCACACCAATGATGAACACACCTGCAACCCGCTCCGTAATGGTGCCGGGACAAGAACAACCGCTACAGTCCTCGGTGGAATCTTCACCTTCCTCGCCATTGCGTACTCGACTACACGCGCCGCGACACAAAGCAAAGCTCTGTCAGGCAAGAACAAGAAGGCTGGCGGTGTTCAGCTTTCTGGGCCGGACCACCTCGATGGACATGCCGAGATGGGCGTCGTCAACACTCAGCCCAAGAAGACGGAGTCGCCTCGGTACCAGGCGCTTGTGGCAGCTGTTGAGGCTGGGTAAGTAAATTCAACCAGAATTTCGCCGGGTTATTCATTGTATTGTAGCGCTATCCCGGCATCTGCTCTGGACGAAGAAGACTCCGACGATGAAGATGATGAGGTTGTAGGCGAGTCGCGCGACGATGAGCGTACCGGGACAAGATACAACGTAAGAGGCCTTCTCACTGCTCGAACTTAGCTCATCGTTTTTGCAGTACTCTGTTTTCCACATTATTTTCGTGATGGCGACTATGTATGTTGCCATGCTCCTAACTGACTGGTATGCCTTTTTTATTCGCGCGCGCCTGATGTAGCTCATTGGTCGACCTAGGAATGTTGTTTCAAAGCACCCTCTATCGAACATGCCCGCCGACCCGAACCAAGACGTGTACATCGGTCGCTCGGAGGTAGCGATGTGGATGCGCGTTGTGTCGAGCTGGGTGTGCATGGTGCTCTATACCTGGAGTCTGCTTGCGCCGGTGCTCATGCCGGACAGGTGAGCAAGCTTTCTGCTTGTTGAATGCGAGCTGACGGATTTGTTGTAGGTTCGAAGATGTGTACAATTGATGGACTTTTTATGTATAGCGTACTATATCTAGCGCAGGATTGGAGTGTATCTTCGCGGCATGTTAATGTTTTCTTTTCCGGATGCTACATGTGTTTATCAAGGGCGGAGTCCTGGTACGACCCAGCGTGAAAGAGGTAAAATAAGGGATGGGGACGAAGGTGAAGTAGGTGGTTCTGGATGGAGACCATGTCACCTCTTTTAGGCATTCTTGCGCCTCGTCAAAGGGAGTGGCCATGGACACAGCGAAGGCTGGAATACAGTATTGGCAGCGCATTTTTCGCTGTGGCTCTCGCAATGGACAGAGTTCGGCCCCCGGACCGAAATATGACGTAAAGTGTATGCACGTGAAAAATCGGCCGTTCGGATGTAGATTGATTACCGCTGGCTTTACCCCGCCTTATATTGGACCGACGCGGTTGCCTTCCTACCACTTGCCCACCTCTTCCGTTGTACAAACTACCACAACAACACCTCATAGAACACGATGTCTGATCTCAAAGTTGACGGCTTCAAGGTGTGTAACGTTTTGCGGCCAATGTTACTCATTCTAACTTGGTGAACAGTCCTCCGAGTTCATTGCTGCCCTCGGTATAACGTTCGCCGCGCTCAGCGAGAAAGAGAAGAAGGACCAGATAAACAAGGTGTGTGCTGCCGCTTCCCTCGCGATTTACACGACAGCTCACTCAGCGGCGGCACCTCAGGTCAAGGGTGTTTTTGAGATCAAGTTGAAGAACGCGGAGGGGACGGAAGAGACATGGACGATTGACCTCAAGAACGAGGGCAAGGTCACCAAGGGCGCCTCCCCCGTCGGAAAGCCGAACATCACTTTGACTATGGCGGACGAGACGTTCAGCGACCTCGCGGCGGGCAAGGTGAGTCGTTCATGCGCCTGTGCTGGCTGATGGATGTCCCGCTTACACTCGATGCCTAGACTACTGGCCAGAAGGCATTCATGAGCGGCAAGCTGAAGGCAAAGGGCAACATTATGCTTGCCACCAAGCTTGATGGCGTCTTGAAAGTGCGTAACATGTGGACTGAATGCAGTTCTCGGCTGACCACGACGCGCAGACTGTCAAGGCCAAGTTGTAGTAGTATTCCTCCCTGTTGTGTCATTATCTATTCCATGGAACTTCTCTCTCTGAGCCATCGCATCCCAAACCTATCTAGCAGCCGATTTCTCGCCTTGAAGAAGCCATGTTCAGTGCCACCGTCACTTGACCAAAACTCATCGGTTTCGTCCTGGTCAGTATGGGCTGGACCTTTAAGACTGCAAACCAAGGCTACCCTGTCTGTCTTCAGATTTCGCAGCGTGTAAATCCCGCGGTGTATCAAACATGTAGAACGAGTGCAACCCGAGGTTTATGCCGCGGCTTCTCGCGCCGTTTCCTGGTGATGTTGTACAACTTGCGTAGAACACTGAACAAATTCAGTGATTCTGCAAGAAGTATACAAACAATTCTGGTTTTTGGATGTTATCCCTATGCTTGCTTCACACAGGAGTCTGACTGGGACGGCATCCTGAGATCCTACATAGAAGGGCGTCGGGCGAGGTGCTTATCGCGCGCTCTGGCTTTGCTCTGTTGCAGACTATCGGATCAAATGGCCTTGCCGAATCGCCATCCAACAATGTGCTGCAGTTACATCTGCTTGATGGTACGTTTTGGTTTTGCTAGATCAGCCAAATGTTCAAGTAGAAGACAGGAACAGAAAGAAAACCACGAACAAGCACGAGAACGATCGGTTTGTTTCCCACATCTTCCCATGTATGCAGCGACGGTAACCCCGTCGCAGGTCACTGTTCCCCATGGTGTCCCCAGTATCAGCCCAAGTACACACGAGGAACACTGTAATGAAACCACAGGAGCCTAAAACCGAATACGGTGTCTCGATGTCACCTTGACAGAATAACGACAGACTCCTTTGGTATATAACCTCTCCTTGTATCTGTTTATCTCCAGAATTCATTCAACCCATAGTTCGAGCTACCTTTTTTGCTCCTTCTCTTCCACCTTCACCTTCTTTTGAAGCACTTTTGCCTTCCCATTCTTTCACTTCTTACAAGATGGTCTCTTCGTTCTCTCTCACAGCCGTTGCCGCCATGGCTATCGCCGCTTCTTCGGTCGCTGCCTACGATGCTGCTGCCACAGACAATGCATGCTCCCCTCATGTGAAGCTCGTAATTGTGCTAACTCAGTATACAGGTCGTCATGTACTGGGGACAGAACTCTTACGGCGCTGCAAACCCCGACACCGCTGGCTGGCAGAAGAACCTTGCCACTTACTGCGACGACGACACAATCAATGTCGTCCCGCTTGCTTTTGTGAATGTGTTCTTCTCTACGGGAGATCTCCCTGAGCTCAACATGGCCAACGTGTGTTTTTCTCTTTGACATCTCACAAAGCGACTCAATCTAGTTTAGTCCTGCAACAACGTTGACAACGGGATGCTCGAAGGTAGTGCCCTCCCAGACTGCACCTCGATGGCAGCGGACATCAAAACTTGCCAGGACAAGGGCAAGCTTGTCACACTCTCGCTTGGTGGTGCTACTGGCTCTGCTACCTTCACCGACGATGCTCAGGCGGAGACGTTTGCCGAGACCATCTGGAACGTCTTCATGGGTGGCGAAAGGTATGTTCGACAGATACAGCTGGGATGTCGCCTGACCTTTGTCTTTCTTCAGCACTGTTCGTCCCTTCGGTGACGCTGTCCTCGATGGTGTCGACCTCGATATCGAGGGTGGATCTAGCGTTGGATTTGCAGCTTTCGCAAAGAAGCTCAAGTCTATCGCTTCAGATGCTGGTGGATCGTGAGTCCACTCGTGTATTACTCGAAAACACTCTAAAGGCTTTGAAGGGCATACCTGAGCGCTGCTCCCCAATGTGTCTTCCCCGACGCCTACCTTGGCGACGTCATCAACGCGGTCGAGATGGATGCCATCTACGTCCAGGTATGCATTTCCCATTAGTACCCTTAGCCCCCTTACTTACCAGCCCCCAGTTTTACAACAACTACTGTGGTCTCCAAAACTACGCCAACGAGAACGCATGGAACTTCGCGCAGTGGGATGACTGGGCCAAGAACACCTCTCCCAACAAGGACGTGAAGATCTTCATTGGTGCTCCCGCCTCTTCTACCGCCGCCGGCTCTGGTTATGTCGACGCCGCTACGCTCTCCACCATTGCTGTCGAGACCCGCGAGAAGTACACCTCCTTCGGCGGTGTCATGTTCTGGGATGCTTCGCAGGCGTGGGCGAACGGCCGTATTGACCAGACCGTCAAGGGTGCGCTTTCTTCGAATGGAACGTCGGTCGTCACCCAGGTCGCAATGTCCCCTGCGGAGACGCTGCCTGCCACTGCCACGGACTCCCGCCATATCGCTGACAAGATGGCCGTTCCTACTGGTGCTGCGAAGCGCCACGGAATGAGGAAGGTTCGCTCGAGCTTCTGAGTGTTTGAGTGGCTTATGCTGTTTATAATGGATGAATGAGTTTGCTATATGATTGAGTACATATTACGCTGTCTGTCTTTATTTGGTATTTATGGTTACATGCTTCTTCATTGCAAGTCACACGACGCGATGTGTGAGTATTTGGACAGATTCAAAGCAAGCCAAGCACCGTCTTCTTTGAGCCAAAGGAGTACAGAATAGATAGCCGTTCTAAAGCTCTCGCTTCCCTGGTCGTGGATGGCGTCGTGCACACTCGAGAGTGAGAAAAATTGCGGTGAGAGCACACTGAATCGGGTCTTTATTTCAGGGTTTATTTAAGCTTGACAGCAGACAGGGAGTTCACAAAGATGTTTTGTGAGGTCCAATTTCGAACATGGTTTTCTCGTTTGTACTTTGTAGACTACATCGCGGCATTGTACTTGTTTGGTTCAAAGCAACACACTGTTTCGGTGTTAATTGCGTGACGCTTCACAGTCACGTTTGATTACGGCAACGCCGACCGTCATTTGTCGGCACACAGTGCGCGGCAATTGTAACTCAGTATCATGCTTTCACTACGACGACCGCTGGCTTCGGTTGCGCGCGCACAGAAGAATGCCGTCCTTGGCAAGTCACGGATGGCACTGGCGCGCTCGCGGCCGGTACACCGCCAGTTCGGGACTCTGTACGCCTCGGGATCACTGAAGAATCGGTATTCGGCCAGCCAGTATGCCAGTATGCGACGGATGCATGTACGCGCCATTTCGTACTCTTCCATACCTCGATTCGTTGCACGAGCCTTCCGTATTCCAATTGCGGGCGTGACGGTGGGAGCTGGGACGTTTGGGTATGCCAATTACAAGATTGAAGGTGCGCTATGCGTTGCAATTCTCCGCATGGTTCTTACCTTCTCAGAGCTACGCAAGACTTCGCAAGGTTGGATAGACTCGGCCAAGGACACTGTTTCCGACGTGTATGATAGCGCGTCAGATGGCGTCCAAGCTGTCACGGACCGACTAAGCCAGTTGCACCTGCCCCAAGTCCCCGACGAAACCAAACAGTTCTTTGCCGATCTATTCTCCAGGAAGGATAAGGGTGAAGGTGGGAAGGGCAACACGGATGGCGAGGGAAAGTCGAACGGCAAGCCCCCACGAGACGAGGCTGCGATTGCTGCTCTTGTTGCTGCAACAATGTCCTCGCCGTCGGAGCCAATTTCCAACGAAACTACTGGCTTGGACGCGCGTCAAAATGGTCTTATGCATCTCACCCGCAAGCTCATTGAGATACGGACAATGTTACTCAGTATCGACCAAAGCGACACTCTCAAACTGCCCAGCATCGTCGTCATTGGCAGCCAAAGCTCCGGAAAGAGTTCTGTACTCGAATCTATCGTTGGACATGAGTTTCTGCCCAAGTGCGTTACACTCTCCGACGAAGTAGCTGCATATTGACGTTCATTCAGAGGCAACAATATGGTTACACGGCGACCCATCGAGTTAACGCTTGTACACACCCCGCCTTCAGCTGGAAAGCCCTCGGAGGAATATGGCGAATTCCCCGCACTTGGACTCGGCAAAGTCAAGAGCTTCTCTGAAATCCAGCGGGTCCTCACCGACCTCAATCTTGCTGTGCCCGCCGACCAGGCTGTTTCAAACGACCCTATCGACCTCCGCATCTACTCACCCAACGTCCCCGACTTGACTATGATTGACCTTCCTGGCTACGTGCAAATCGCATCAATGGACCAGCCCGAGTCGCTCAGGGAAAAGATCTCCGACTTGTGCAACAGATACATCCAGGAGCCCAACCTTATCCTCGCTGTGTGCGCGGCTGACGTCGATCTTGCAAACTCTCCTGCACTACGTGCCAGTCGCAAAGTCGACCCGCTCGGGCTGCGCACTATCGGTGTCGTGACGAAGATGGATCTCGTTCCGCCAGAACAGGGCGCCTCGATTCTGGCTGGTAATCGCTACCCTCTGCACCTCGGATATGTTGGTGTCATTTCCAAGTCGGCTGGTGCAAAGCCTGGAACCATCGTACGACAAGCGGAGGCGGATTTCTTTTCCAACAACCGCGCTGCTTTCGGGGCGACCAATTCGTTGATGGTCGGAACCGACACATTGCGCAAGCGTCTCATGGATGTTCTTGAGTCGTCGATGGCATCCTCCTTGCATAGCATCACCAACGCAGTCCAGCTTGAGCTCGAAGAAGCCACATACCAGTTCAAGGTCCAGTACAATGACCGCCGCATCAGTGCAGAGTCGTATGTTGCCGAGACTATGGATGCCCTCAAGGCCCGCTTCAAGGAGGCTACTCAACAGTTCAAAAAGCCTATCATTCGCCAGAAACTGAAGGCCATGCTTGATGACAAGGTCATGGACGTTCTGGAGCAGCTTTACTGGCTGGAGAAAAGGACACCAGAGCTCAGCGACATTGCGGCGGACCCCAAGATCAAGCCGCAAGATGTTGATGCATTCTGGCAACACAAGCTCGAAGCTGCCTCGTCACTCCTTACCAAGTCTGGAGTTGGTCGTGATGCTACCCTTCTCGTCGCCGATGGTCTTCGGGGGCTCATTGACTCCATCGCCGCTGGCGAGCCTTTCAACCACCATCCAAGCACCGCTGACCGTCTTATCGAGTTCTCTCACGCCATTCTTCGCGACCGCATTGGTGTCACGGCAGACCAAGTGGAGAACTGTATCAAGCCATACAAGTATGAGGTCGAGGTCGACCCGCGCGAGTGGGAGATTGGCAGGACGCAGTCTGTCGATTTGTTCGAGAAGGAGGTGACGATGTGCGAGACAAAGTTGAAGGACATCCGGAAGAAGGTTGGGGGGAGCAGGAGATTGGGTTACCTCATTGGTTATGTTCGTTCGTTGGAGCAAGAGGACAAGGAGCGGCGCGCGAAGGCAAAGGCTGCACGGGAGCCGCCGCCACCACCATTGCCTCTCGAAAACTACAAATATCCCGCTGCGCAGGTCTTAGATGGTCAGTGATCTTTTGTATTTTGTGGTTGGGGCTCATTCTCTGCAGCGAGACAAGCGCTGCTGTACAACGACAGGCTGTCGGTTTTGAAACTCCGGTTGGCGGCACTCAAGTCCAAGAGATGTCGTGCCGGGCCTGATAATGACTCCTTGTGCCCCGAAGCCTTCTTGAATGTCGTCGCGGACAAGCTTGCCTACACGTCGACTATGTTCATCAACATTGAGCTCCTTGACCAGTTCTTCTACCAGGCAAGTCTTTGCGTTCTCTCGAAGTTGGATGCCACTAATACTTTACCGTAGTTCCCAAGAGAGATTGACAGCCGTTTACTGTATGACTTGGACCGCAAGGAGATTGTGCAATTCGCAAGCGAGAACCCCGCGGTCAAGGCTCACTTGGACCTACAGGAGAGGAAGGACAAGCTCGAGGAGGTATGGGACCTTACCTTCGCAGTGGTGCAAATATGATTGACTAACCTGCCGTAGGTGATGAAGCAGTTGACGAGTCTCTCTACGTTGCGGACGGATCCACAGCCTGCCCAAAGACGAAATCGTGGGCTGTTCCGTGGGATATTCTAGGGCTTTAGATGAATATTATTACTTATATTGCGTTCACGTTTATGGATCTCCACTCACTACTTGTCGTCTACACACCCATATAATGAACCTCGATGCCACTTTCCATTCGAACGTTGTTCCCATGTTCCGTGCACTCGCTTGCCGGTGCGGTGACGCCGTTTCCGGCAAAAAAAGACAGTCGCTTTATAATACAGTTGCATGTCGATGTGTTTGTGCGGGCTATCTTGAGTCCGGAAATAAGTTTACGCCTCGTCGCACTCTTGCTTTCTCCCCCATGTCGAGTCACGCACGAGGACCGGTGCCAGCGAACGACATTGACGAGCGCCTGCCCGAGGGATCAACGCCAGTCGAGGGCTTGGTGATCAAAGGCCTGGACGAGGCAAAGACAGATGGCATAGACCCGCGCGCCAGCTTGGATCTCAAAGGCGCCGACAAGGAAGCGACCGCGGGGGACGAAGAAACTGGACAAGGGCCATTATATGTGCGTTCTCCCCCGTGCGCGGGGGTTCAACTGGCGAAGAGTTGACTCGAATGGCATGTAGGTCGAATTCGGACAGAATGACCCCCGGGATCCCATGCAGTTCTCGTACGCGCGCAAGTGGGCTATCACTATTCTGTCGTCGTATGCTACCCTCCTTGCCTGTGCGTCTCCTTTCCCTTTCCCTCGCCGTCTCCTTACCCCGCATTGAATGGGGATATGCAGCGATGACCGCCACGGCGTATAGCATGGGGTATCAAACGATGTGTACGGATCTGGGGTGTACAGACTTTCGCGCGACCGTCGGCCTGAGTCTGTACCAGCTCGGGTTTGGCGTCGTCCCACTAGTGACGTCCAGTTTCTCTGAAGAGGTTGGCCGGCAGCCGTTGTATTTCGTGTCTGCAGGTGGTTTCCTGTTGATGTTTTTGCTCATCGCATTGTATGTTTGTTTCCTCACATCCCTTTCCTATCGAAACATGAGCAGCTGATGCATGCACAGGGCACCTAACTCTGCGGCCGTCCTCGTCGGACGCTTCTTGCAAGGTGGCTTTGGGAGCACTTGGGCGACATTGGTGTCTGGGACAATAGCGGACATCTGGGCGCCCAAAGAGTGAGCATCAGTAATTCATTTCATTGTTTCCAATGATGGCTGAACAAATTTCCTCAACATAGTCGCGGCATGCCCATGGCACTTTTCGCTGTCGCAGCCATCGGTGGGTCCGCCGTCGGCCCACTCATGGGTGGCTGGACAGAGATGAACGGCAAACTTGGATGGAAGTGGATTGAATGGATAATGATGATGTGAGAACGCGCAATTCGGTGGGCTTGCCCTGTTCACTGACAAGCTCATCCAGTATGACAGCTCTATATCTCGTCCTCCTTCCATTCGTCCTCAAAGAAACGAGGTCTTCCGTGCTGCTTCGGAGATTGGCCGTGAAAATACGCAAGGAAACAGGCGATGCAAGATATCGTGCACGCATTGAGGACGAGCATGTCAAGCTGCGAACCTTGATTTGGATATCTACTACCCGACCTCTCTGTGAGCATCAACATGGTGTTACAATGGACTCAGGGACTGATACTGACCATGATAGACTTGCTCTTTACCGAGCCTATTGTGTCAAGCTTCAGTGTGAGCCCTCCTTCATGGCACTCTGAGCCCATTCCAATAACCATTTTTCGTAGCTTTGGATATCATTTGCATGGGGCGTCATGTTCGCATTACTCGAGTTCGTACATCTCCCATGATGGTTCCCTTCATTGAACTCACCAATCACCTCCGTAGATCTGTCCCCATCATCTTCAAAGAGCTCTACAACTTCAACTCTGGTCAACTCGGCACCGTCTTTGTCGCCATCCTGTAAGCGAGTCTTCATCTACCATTTCATCCCCATTCTATACATCTTGCTCATTGCTGGTATTACACAGTGTCGCGACAATCCTCGGATACCTGACCAACTTTTACCAAGAACGCATGTACCGCACAAACTTCCCCATCCGCGGTGCCGAGTCCCGTCTGTACGGCGCCTGCGCTGCAGCGATCCTCCTCCCCGTCGGCACCTTCATCTACGCCTGGACGTCGTTCTCGTACGTACACTGGATCGCACCCATCATCGGCATCGTCGTATGTCTCCTCCAAATTCCTCTCGAACGTTTACTGAAACCGAGCCAAATACAGCTCCTAATGTGGGCAGTCTTCGTGATTTACCTAGCCGTCTTCACCTATCTCGCCGACGCGTAAGTGTCCAGTCTTCCCTTCCCTTGTAAACATAATAGATTCACATTGCGTTACTAGATACGGCCCCTTTGCATCCTCCGCGCTCGCAGGCCAAAGCCTCTGTCGTAACATGGCCGCCATGTCCTTCCCTCTCTTCACCCGCCAAATGTACAAAGCCCTGGGGTACCACTGGGCCAGCACCCTTTTCGCATGCATCGCGACTCTCCTGATCCCCATTCCCTATGTGAGTTGGCTGCAGTACACTAGCACCTTTGCTGGTTATTCACCGTCGATGCCCAGGTTCTGTTCTTCTTCGGGCCAAAGATTCGTGAGCATAGCAAGTTTTCCCGACAGGTTCTGGCCGTGCAGCAGAGAACGCTTGTTGCAGACGATACTCCAACGACAACGACTGAGAAACGGTAGACACCAAATACAATACAATACCATCACTAGACAATGCCACTTGAGCTTGAGGATTACAGCAAACTCCCGTCGCGCAAATAGACAAATCCGAAGTCATGATTACAGTGGAAGTACATGGGGATTATAGCGAGCTATGGGCTCGCAGAAATACGTCTAGAAAACGTCTACACCTCTATTATGTCACACGAATTCGACACAACGTAGTCCGAGGAGAGGTCAGTATACGAGCGACAGATCAATCGCGTCAGTGGTCCAAGGCAGTATGGAGGTTTACCAGCGGCTGCCGCCACCACCACGGCCACCGTAGCCACTGTCGCCACCGCCGTAACCACCACCTCCACCGCCGCCGTATGAGCCATATCCGCCACCCCCTCCGCCGCGGCCACCGCCGCGCCCTCCACCACGTCCGCCACCGCCGTACCTACCTGTGGTATTGTGAGCAAACTAGGACATAAGACTTGTGGTATGGACTTACTGCGACCGCCACCTCCGCCGCTGTACATTGCCATTTCCTCAAGCTGAGGAGGTACGACTGCTTTTGCCTCCTTGAGAATAGCTAATAGGTCGCGTGCAGATTTTGAGTTCTCAGTCGTAAAGTACGTGTACGATGTTCCCTTCATACCAGCACGCTGAGAAAACGGGTCAGCAAAAGCTTGACACAAAGCAAGGAAGGATACTCACGCCAGTACGACCGATACGATGGATGTAGTCCTCGCAGTTGTTGGGGAAATCGTAGTTCTACCAATAGTGTTAGATGACGTGCAAACACAAGGTCATAAAGGACACTCACAATGACATATCCTACATCCTTCACGTCTGAGAGAAAGACGCACAATGTTAATATCACGAAGATCATGAGAGGTTCAAGCGCGTTGAGTCAAGGAGCTCAAAAGGGGACGGTGGAAAGGTATCGTAAAGGGGAAAAGACAAAACAACTCGGAACCACCATCACAAGCGTACAAAAAGTCCGGGACAACTTAGAACCCACGGGCTACTTCTCACAAGAAGAGTGAAGAACCACGGCAGAGTCCTGTCCCAAGAGCTTGGAGTAATACTGTAGACGGAGGCCGAGCTATTGTCGGTTGGAAACTGGCATCTGTCGGTGTCGCCAGGCCGTACCAACCCGAGAAGGCTCGCAGCGCTTGAAAGTAAGAAATACGCACCGAGACCACGAGACGCGACATCTGTGGCAATGAGGATGGGGGAGCGTCCGGCCTTAAACTCTCCAAGAACCCAATCACGCTCACGCCTGTGAAAGAGTCAGCGAAATCACACGAAGAGTAGAGAAGACGCACTGTTCCTTGTCACCGTGAATGGCCAGCGCTGGCCAGCCCTCTTGACGAAGGTATTTGGTGATCTCATCGGCAACACGCTTGGTGCCAACGAAAATGAGAACTTTGGCGTTCTCGGCGCTGATCTTGTCCAAGTGCTGCTCCATCTTACCGCGCTTTTCAAAGTCGCTAACGACCTCAACGATCTGCGCGATGTTATGGTTGGCAGTGAGCTCCATAGAACCAATATTGCACTGAATCATGTCTGTCAAGAAATCCTACGGGAAGCTGAGTATAGTGTATGACATGAGGGAGGTACGCGACGTACGCTTGCGAGCTTCTGCACATCCTTCGGCCAAGTAGCGGAGAACATCAAAGTTTGACGGTCAGGACGAATCTGGCTGACGATCTTACGAATCTGAGGCTCGAAACCCATGTCAAGCATACGATCAGCCTCGTCCATGACGAGATACGTGACACGGCGCAAGTTGGTCTTGCTCGTCTCGAGCATGTCGATAAGACGGCCAGGAGTGGCGATGACAATCTCGGAACCGCGTTGGAGGTCGCGAATTTGAGGGCCTTTTGGTGCACCACCGTAGATGGCGGTGTTGCGGATGCGGGAGTTGGAACTGTGAAAGGCGTCAGCATCTCAACTCATCTCCGTGCTAGCTGAGACTCACCCGAACTTGGTGCACTCCTGCTGGATTTGGACGGCGAGCTCACGGGTTGGTGCAAGCACTAGGACGATAGGGCCGTCACCAGGTTGAAGTAAGGGCTGACTAAGAAAGAGTCAGCAGGAATGGCACCGCGGCATGGAGACGACATACGCATTGATGTGGAGCATGGCGGGAAGGGCGAACGAGATGGTCTTGCCCGAGCCGGTCTGAGCGATGGCAACAACGTCGCGACCGCTAAGCGCCATGGGCCAGGCTTGACATTGGATTGGTGTTGGCGCCGGGAAGCCTTGTGCGCGAATGGTGGTCATGAGGTAATCAGGGAAGCCCAGCTCATCGAAAGAGGAGACAGGGCGGGGGACACCGCGGCCTTGAGTCTATCGTCTGTGTAAGTAGCATACAGCAGACCAATCCACCTCACTCACCCGGATCTCTTTGGCACGCCTGAATTCCTCGATCTCTCGGTCGCTGCGCGCGGAGACACGCTTGTCCTCGATGTAGAAGTTTTTCTCGAAGTGCTCGAGCTTGGTCTTGGACCAGTCGATGGTGCGGAGGCCGTTTCCAAGATGGCCCATACGGTCGCCACCTCCACCGCCCCACGCATCTCCGCCGCCGCCGCCATAGCCGCCTCCACCGCCACCGTATCCGCCGCCTCCTCCACCATATCCTCCACCACCACCATAGCTGCCGCCACCGCCGCCGTATCCACCGTAGCTCTGCTCGTTGTTAGCTATAATCTTGACAGCCTGACAGAGACCTTATACCATTTTGTGTTGAAGAATTTGGGAGGGTAGAAGGGAGAGAGGTGAAAATTGATGTCACGCGTGACCGGCATCATATAGGATGTGATCACGCATGGCGGCAACGGCACGCCACCCATGAGGCCGCCGTGAATGGGCAATTCAGGTTTAGCAGCGTCAGATTCCTAGCAGCGTACAGGGCTCAAGGGCAAAAAAGATAGGTTGAGTCCAAAGCAATACACTAATATAAAGTAAAAGAGCGAAGACGCATAAGTATGATAGAGATACGAGCGCAGATGGGTATGTTAGGTTGTCGAGACG
This sequence comes from Cylindrobasidium torrendii FP15055 ss-10, assembly GCA_000934385.1. Classification (NCBI taxonomy): domain Eukaryota; kingdom Fungi; phylum Basidiomycota; class Agaricomycetes; order Agaricales; family Physalacriaceae; genus Cylindrobasidium; species Cylindrobasidium torrendii. The sequence goes on along the minus strand of KN880495.1, from coordinate 78,907 downwards.
AGACGTCCGAGAAAAGAAACACAGGGTAAGAAAGTATTGGGCAGAAGAGAGTCAACGCGATGCAGCAATGAATACACAAGGCATAATGGGGTCGTAAATGTGCAGATAAAAGTCAAAAATGGGAGGGATCAATCAAATGTGCTCAGAGATAATGGGAATGGGGAGCGTTACATGATAATGCAGCTGCCATCCTTATGCGACCCTGCCTTCTTCCTGCCTTTGCGCGGGGAGGAGGTAGCGTGTGGGTAACGTGTCCGCATCTGCCTTACCAGGTCGTCGAATGCGTCGGTGACATGCCAGTTTCGTTTGGCAGATGTTTCGTAGAATGGGACATTCCATCGAGACGCGAGATTATGGATAGTGTTCTTGTGGACTTCACGCTCGTTGTTCAGATCAAGCTTTGTACCAACAACGACGATCGGAATGTTCTGAAGGCGGAAAGTGTCAGCGTCGCATGGTCAAAGTAGTCCCACGAGAAAAAATCACACCGTTTCTGTACCCTTGATTTGCTGGATAGATCTGCGTAAATTGTCGACCTCCTTGATAGATGCCTCTTGTGTTAGACTGGGGGGTAGGAGGAGAAAAGATTGAGACAAGGAGAAATAGGGTTGCAAATGACAAACCTATATACGAGGACGAAGCCTTGCCCTGCCTGATAGATGATAAGCATGAGGACGGAAGACGTTTGAATAGTAATAACCTGGATGTAGACTTCATTCAGATTGGTAAATTGCTCCGCACCGGCAGTGTCTAGGATCTCAAGCTAGTACGGGGTCAGAGAGCGTGGGACGAGCATGCACAGGGAGGCATACAGAACATGGTTCTCCATCGACAGTTACAGTGTGTCGGTAGTCCTCTTGTATTGTAGGGTTGTACTCGTTCTTGAAGATTTGGTGAACGTAGCGGACAGTCAAGGCAGATTTGCCGACACCACCAGCTGCAAGTCGAGCTTGTCAGAGACTAGCAACCGCGATGCGATGCACACACACCTCCCAACACGACGACATTAAACTGGCGCATGAATGGTCGTGGAAGCAAGAAATGCTTTGGCTCGTCGTGGATAACGAGCTTCTAAGGGAGAGACAGAAATAGGGATGTGTGCAGATGGCCGTAGAAGAGGAAATGAGATATAGGCCCTAAAAATACCGGCCCGGAAATATGCGCGTACGTACTCTGGGCCAGGCTAAGGCTTGGTCTCCCTGTCGCGACATTGCCGCTGCCATCGCCGAGAACGCGCCGTTCGCCTCCACAAAATGCGGCCTCGCGTCTTTATGGATTTTGAGTCAGATGGACAACCTTTAGGAAGGTGCGTGGGCCTGATCCCTCAGATTTCGCGTTCTGACCCCGTTGTCTACAGGGTGCTCTACGAGCTCTACGACGACACCGCGCCTCGGACCGTCGAAAAGTATGCGCCCCGTCTTTTGTTGGCCCGTTTAACCGGTCTTCCAGTTTCCGGGCGCTCTGCACAGGCGAAAAGGGATCAACCGAAGCAGGCATCCCACTCTACTACAAGACTAGCCCCATGCATCGGTGCATCAAGAACTTCATGGTGCAGGGTGGCGGTAGGACCCATTCATCTCCCACTTTACTTACCAATCCCTGACCTTTGTTGCAGATTTTGCCAAGCGCAATGGAACTGGCGGCGTATCTATCTACGGAGGTTATTTCCCAGACGAAGATCTCTCGCGTCCGCTGGACTCTGAAGGGCTCCTATGTATGGCCAATCGTGGACCGGACACCAATGGCTCCCAGTTCTTCGTCACGCTGAACCAATGCCCTCATTTGAATGGTCTGTTCTGTTCGACGACCACCCAGACGTACAATAACATCTTCCAGGCAAACATGTTGTATTTGGACGCGTCATCCGCGGCTACGAGCAAGTCATTGAGCGCATCGCGAATGTTGAGACCGATGAAAAGGATAGGCCCCGTGTGCCAGTGACAATATCTGGCTGTGGGGAATTGGAGCTCCAGAGAAAACCAGTGCCAGGTTTGTGTTCATCATTCGTTATACTTACTACATTTCTTATCATCTCAAAGCAAAACGCGGCCGCTCAGAGTCCATTGACAAGCGTCGGTCAGACTCTCCCTCCCGTTCCCGTTCCCGTTCTCGCTCTAGAAGTGCCGACTCCGAGCGCATACTCAAGAAGACCAAGAAGAAGAAACACGGGAAAAGCAAAAGCAAGAAGCTCGCCGATGATGTACCGCGAATGCCCACCGGTGAAACTGAGGAGGAATACGATCTTAGGTTGGAAAGAGAGGAGAATGAACGCATAGAGGCTGCACGGGAAGCAGTGCGCCGTAGGGAAGAGGAAAGGACCAAGCGCCGACACCAGGACGCACAATCGGGGGATGGTACTGTTCGTCTCAAAGGTGCGTTTGCAGTGACCCCCGACTGGCTTGACACTGACACAATTGCAAGGCCGTGGCCGTATGATGTATCGCGACCCCGACCTCGAGCGGGGACGATAGCTGTTTACGTTTCTACTGTAATATTCGTTTGCGCATTTGCTTTCATATTGTCATTCTCCGCACTGCAGCAATGTACAAGAAATGCCTGGCAATATGGGGCGGAAGGATCATAAGCTATCATGAGATAGCCACAACCCGATCCCCCAGGGTGCATCCCGACCTCATGTGAGCGGCACGGCTGTCACTTGTTGGCAGCTAACCACCAGCTACCATCATGGATTTCTCAAGCGAACCTCCACACTCTGAACTCTTACACGTCCAAGCCCATGAACCTTTCAATGCCGAGCCGCCTGTTTCCTCACTCGTCGAATTTAACATTACACCAGAAGAGCTCGTCTTTTGCCGCAACCACGGCCCGGTCCGCATTTTCGACGAGGATAGTTACACTTTCCAGATCCACAATGGGGAACAGAGCACAACTCTGACTTTGGGAAACCTCAAGGCTTTGCCCCGCACGAATATCGTCGCCGCTCTGCAGGTCCGTCGTCTCTTCTACCGGATAACGCAGGCCTTGTGATTGACGCTGTCAAAGTGCGCGGGGAACAGGCGGAACGAGATGGGCAAGATCAAGCCTGTCAACGGTGTTGGCTGGAACGATGGAGTCGTAGCAAACTGTCGCTGGACGGGAGCGCGTCTGCGAGACGTTCTCGCACACGTTGGTGTCTCCAGCACCAGCACAAACAGCCAGCACGTCTGTTTTGCGTCGTACGCGACCTTATGCCAGGATGACCATTACTACGGCTCTTCGATTCCCTTAAACAAGGCATTCAGTTTGACAGACGATGTTTTATTGGCATACGAGGTGCGCAGATTCCCGCGGTCACTAGGACTCTTGCTCAAACCGAATGACAGATGAACGGGGAACCGCTTCCATCCGAACGCGGTGGCCCTCTGCGCGTCGTCGTCCCCGGTGTACTTGGTGCCAGATGGGTAAAATGGCTCGACACCATCATCATATCCTCCGCCGAGTCCCCCAATTTCTATCAACAACGAGACTACAAGGTCCTTCCTCCCACTGTACGCCTTAGCACCTTATGCACATGTCTCGGCACATTGCTCATACAGCTTTACTAGGTCGAGAATAAACAGGCAGCGATACCACTTTGGTCGAAATATCCAGCGATGACGGCGCTTCCGCTGAACTCTGTCGTCGCCACCGCCATCCACGACGACAAGGACGGGAGCCTGTACGTCAAGGGCTATGCAACACCCTCGGACTTCAACGTTGCTGGAGTGGATGTGTCTGTGGACGATGGGGAAACATGGGCACCGGCGAAGATCACATACCAGGAAGGCAGATGGAGCTGGGCTTTGTGGGAGGCAAACTTGAATGTGCATGGGTCGATGGAACACCGGGTGGTGTACTCAAGAGCGAGAGACACCCAAGGAAACCTACAGAAGAGGGTATGCGACTGGAATATGCGAGGCGTAGCTTACAGCGCGTGGGGATGGAAGGAGTGGTAATGGATATGACATTCCATTGGCCTTGCCCTATGTAACGGAATGACATGGTTGACCGAGATCTGACTTGAAGTTGACTAGTGAGTAGTCTTTTTTGAAATGCAACGAAATATCTCTTCAAATCGTCTATGCGGTTCTGTTTTCAGAGGTGGTGGCGAGGAGGTATCATCATAAGGCCAAATCTACCTTTCAATGTGCTCTTGGCAAATTCTTGTCAAAACGCGATCAAAAAAATACAGTAATCTCGCACTTCATACTGGCTCGTACGACGCTACTCGTACGATGTCATTCAATCTACAGGAAAGATCACCGACGAGGAGAATGAAGCCTCGGTTCAAGACTTTGATACAACGTTCCAACTATTATATTACGAGAGCTCTTCTGTGTCTTGGTTCAAACAGAGGTTACGCTTAGGTCTTAAGTTCGAAGTTCGAACTCGATCATCGGGCCGGTAGCTTTTACTTCATTTCCATATCGAGGATGCCACATAAAACCATAAGGTGTTTGGTGTTGATGTCCTTGACTCCGATTCGAGAAGAGCGATAAACATCAAGAAAGGATGGTTATGGTACCACTTCGAATCGGCCCATATCGCTTGGGCCATATTTGACCATTTTTAATGATTTTATGCTCGGCGTGAACACACTGCACAGCAATAGTGAAACGATCGCTGATGGAATTATCACTGAATCGTAAGCTCGTTCGCAGGATATACAGTATGCCGAGCATTACATCTACATGCGTGAGGTCCGGCGGTAGAAGTGCGGGACACGTTCCGACTACTTTATAACTGAGGATGCTTTCCTCAAGTGCACTCAGTTCTGTACGACCCAACCACAATGATCCTGGGAAAAGTCTTCACGGCGCTGCTCGATGCGCTTTTGTTCTCCATCGCCTTTGTAGTCCTCAAGTGCACTTGGACCTTATACAAGAATTACACGAACCCACTTTGGCGCCTGAAAGGCCCTCCCAGAGGGAGTTTCTTCTGGGGGAACGTGAGGGAGATGTGGACGGGCGTGAGTGACTCTGTTCATTGCGCTGCTATGACTCATGGCGGATACTTTCTTCCAGCACAACCTCACCGACTGTATTAGCCAATACGGGCGCGCGCATACCGAAGCAGAATTTTTCGGGGTATGCAAACTCATCCAGGTCATTGAAGAACTGATGCTGAAGCACTTGACAGAGACCAAATCTTGTCATTTCGGATACCAAAGCTGTAGCACACGTGGTGTTCCATGCAAACGACTACCCCAAGGACGAGGCCATGAAGTACGATCTTAGCGAGCTAGTTGGACCAGGAGTGCTTGTGGTAGAAGGAGAAGAGCACAAACGGCAGGTATGTACAATCGATGCCCCATTCTGGAGTCGCCGTGCTAATATCCTTCGTATAGCGTCGCGTGATTGTAAGTCGCGTAGTTCCTGTCGAGGAATGTGAAGATACTCATTCGACGACAGAATCCAGCATTCGGAAACGCTCACGTGAAGGAACTCGTCCCTACGTTCTTTGACAAGGCGCTGGAGGTTTGTCTGAATTTCCATTCAACCGACTCCCTCAACTCAATGGCAAACAATATCCAGCTCCGCGAACTCTTGGTACAGGAATGCGCTTCCAACCCGAGCGGATACCACACCAACGCTCTCGACTGGATGACAAAGGTCACGCTCGATATCATCGGCCTCGCGGGTATGCCTCCTGTTCTGAGCATCCAGCACTCCCTCTGATGTGCTGGGAACAGGATTTGGGTACAACTTCCATGCTCTGGACCCCAATGTAGAAAAGACCGACTTACAGCGAGCCTTTGATGCTGCATCAGACTCTGCCGCCACGCCATTCCGCATGATTCAAGCCAAGATTCCCTTTTTCCGTCTCTTCGTGCGTTCATGTTTTGATTGTGCTTTGGAGACGGGCTAACGCTGGGACGAAGCCAACGGCCAACACATCGGTTGTTCGTGAGGCTCAGCGCTGCATGGACCGCATTGGCGCTCGTCTGTTGTCTGACGCGAAGTCGATGGTGGCTCTAGGTGACAAGGCTTCAAGTGGTGGACGGGACATGTTTTCTCTGCTCGTTCGCGCCAATACGTCGTCAGACCTCCCAGATCACCAGAAGCTGTCGGATAGAGATGTCATGAGCCGTAAGTCGCCTTCGTTGATAGTAAACCAGAACTCATTGAGATACAGAGGTACCCACGTTCTTCGTAGCTGGACATGAGACAACATCAGCCTCTTTGGTATGGATGCTATATGCGCTTACGCTCGCTCCCCACATCCAGAAGAAGCTCAGGCAGGAACTGCAAGCCGTCTCGACGGACACCCCTTCATTCGATGAACTCAATGCCCTGCCTTACCTCGATGCCGTCTTACGCGAGACACTCCGCCTGCATGCGCCTGTCTCAGCCACGGAGCGCGTCGCCACCAAGGAGGACATCCTCCCACTTTCCGAACCCATCGAAGATCGCAGAGGGAAGATGCTCGATGGTATCCGGTGCGTAGCTTTACCGTCTGACATACGCGCTGACTGACTCCTGGGCTTCAACATTAGTGTCCAAGCTGGGGACATCATCATTATCTCGATGTTGGGAATGAACATTGACCCGGCGATATGGGGCGCAGATGCGCACGAATTCAAGCCTGAGCGCTGGATGGCCCCAAAGGCTGGCGTGACTGCGTCCATCCCAGGCGTCTGGAGCAACATGATGTCGTTCTGGGGCGGCGCGAGGGGGTGTGTGGGGTTCCGGTTCTCTATTGCCGAGTATGCAGTGAACTCTTGAACCCAGTCTGTGCCGGCCCACTGACAACCTCATGCAGGGCAAAGGCACTTGCGTTCATATTGTTCCGCGCGTTTGAATTCGAGTTGGCGGTCAAGCACGAAGAACTGACTTCTGAACAATTGATTGTACAGAAGCCATACTTGGCAAACGATATGGCAGCAGGCCCACAACTCCCTGTCATCATTAGATCAGCAATACCATAGAACAGTAGTACATTGCATATTTTTGACAGACTGGGTATCCTCTTAAAATCATATGACCAGCCAGAGCGAAGGAGAAAAGCCAAAATTGAAGGTAGGCTCTGTTGGCTGAAGTATCCAGATATGCGAGAGGAAGAAATAGGGGTTTAGTCCCACCAGCCATCGCGAAACCATCTGAGATTGCTCTGGTTCAAGGGAAAGTAAGGCGCACTGCCTTTGACAAGAAAGGAAGATAGATGAAGGAATCGTGCAGATACAGCAACCATTTATCCCATAAGCTGCGAGACATCCTCTGGAGGATACTTCGTTTGCGAGAACGTGAGAAGCCTGGACGGGGCAAGAAATCAGCTTCTTGCCCATGCCACTGCGAATAATGTGCTTACCGTTTGAGGCTTTGAATGTATTTGCGGCTCACTTCGTCGTTTAGCACATGCGCAACTTGGTCTGAAGAGATCTTTTCTCGCGCGGAACGTTCGTGAATACTGAAAGGCGTAAGTAGAGGCAAAAGGAAGGCGCGGGGACGTACCCAACCATGGTCACCCCTATAGGCCATGGTGCATTGCCGATAGAAAGACGCAGATATGCGTCGTTGGCTTTCTGGTACTGGCGCTTCTGCATGTGGTGAACGATTTCTGCCATTCGTCCTAGCACGTCGGCAGGTAGCGACTACAGGACAGTGGTTAACTCGGATTGCATGTATAGGTGGAAAGAGACGTACCCTGGATCGCAGCTGCTTGAATAATGGCTTGAGATATTCTGCTGATTGGACTTGGGTCGCCGCCGCAAGTTTCCCCTGATGCGTGCTCTTGATAGAGTCTACAAACCAATTGAGTTGTTGCTAGTAGAATGAACAATGCAGAGGAGACTCACCTGGCCGTTCGTCCATTGCTTCGCCCCATTCCTTCAACACACGCTTCAGAGCATAATAAATGACAGGGTACAGTTTATCGGGGTCGCTCTTGACGAGGCTAAGATCAAGCACTGTGTCGGCGACGTCTGAGGCATTCTTGGGCTTTTTGCCCTTGACCGCTTTAGGTTGGCCGCCGTGCAGTTCACGTTCGACGTTCTCCACGTCCTCAAGCGCCTTCTTGAAATCGTTTTGTCCACCTTGTCGGTCATGGCCCTTCTCCTCAATCAGGTCGAGGGCACGCAAACGTAGACGTCGGTCCTTGTCTGTTTCGCCAAAGAGCATTATCGGTTGACCCTTGGCACGTAGCCGACGAATTGTTTCTTCAATGGGCACACTGTACGCGCCCTCTGGTTTCGGCGACTCTGCGTCACGCGCCGGTGCTGGTGAATTCGAGTGAGCAAGACGGGCCTAGTGTTGGCATGAATTATGGCAGAGGTATACGGCGTAAATCTACACACATTCGCCGCTTTCTCCTTGGCCTCCCTTCTCCGCGCCTCCTCAGCCTCCTTCTCCGCAAGCAATGCCGCCTCGCGTGCCTCCTTCTCTGCACGTTCTCGTTCCTCTGCCAGACGCTCGATGTCTGCGCGACGCATATATTTCGTCGGTCGGTCGCCGGCAGCGGCATCCCGTGCCTTCCGCTTCTTCTCTACTTCGGCCAGCAGTCCATCCATGGTAGTGTGTGTGTCGGAGAAACGAAATTGAAAGCACAAATATGAGTGAGATGGTCCAGGCGTGATGATGGCAAGCGGTCGAGGCCAAGGTTGATTAGTCAGCACTGTCCCGGCCATACCCATCTCCGCAAGCTCCCTTCACCAGCACCTTCATCACCGCCATGTCTGAACAGGAATCCCCGTGCGCCGCCCGCCAAACGTTGAACAGAGTTATTTTCTAAATATTCGAGCAGGAAATACGTGCTCCAGACCGTTGGCTTTGACGGTGCGTTTGCCATACCTTTATCCCTTCTGCAGTGTTACTCATGTCTTCTCTTCTTCAGCCCGGTTCCCGAACCAGAACCAGACCCGTCACTGGTACGCCCACCGTCTGTTGATACCGGTCCACCCATTTATTCCTTTCCCAAAGCTTCCAGAGCTACGTCGACTACTTCAAGTGCATCACCGCCAAGGGCGAGGAATACGCCCCGTGCGCACAGTTCCAGCGCACCTACCGCACGCTTTGCCCTAGTGCGTCACAAAATTTACACAATCTCATTTTTACTGACCACCCCACTAGATGCTTGGGTATGCGCCTGCTGCTATTCGCTCGTTTCATGTTCTCATCATCACCCTAGGTCGAAAAGTGGGACGAACAGCGCGAGAGCGGCACCTTCCCCGCCTCTCTGGAGCCTTGATTATCAGCCATTCCTAGTTCACCAGGCAGAGTGCTCATTAGCGCGCTCGAGTAATTCTCGTAGAATTGATCACATGATATCTCCTTCAACTTGTGACAAAAGCCTTACGTCGTGCTTTACCGGAAGTTGCACTCTTTCACAATCGCTGCCATCACCATGGATTTTTCTTCTGAGCCTCCTCATTCCCGCCTTTTGCGTGTCCAAGGGCGCGAGCCTTTCAATGCCGAGCCGCCATCCTCCTCGCTTGTGAACCATCACATCACTCCGGTGGAGCTTGTGTACAACAGAAATCATGGCCCTGTCCGTATTCTTGATGAACACAGTCATTCCATCCAGATTCAAGACGAGATCCACGCAAAGAACATGACAATATCCCTCCCAGAACTCAAAAGTCTGCCTCGCGCTAGCGTCGTCGCCGCCCATCAGGTACATGTCGTCCGCCCAATTTTGCCGTGGTCTAAGTCTGCGTAGTGTGCTGGCAACCGACGCAACGAGATGGGCAAAATCAAACCTGTCACTGGCACAGGCTGGGACGATGGGGTCGTAGCCAATTGCCGCTGGGACGGTGTGCGTCTGCGGGATGTCCTCGTGCACGTTGGTGTACCGTACGCCGAGGACCTCCATGTTTGCTTTGCTTCGCACGCTGCTCCATGCCAGGACGACAAATATTATGGAGCGTCGATCCCGATGAAGCGGGCCTACGCACTGGAGAGCGACGTGTTGCTTGCATATGAGGTCTGAATCGATACTTTGCTCCTTCAAATATTTGAGGTGATTGAACGCCAGGCAGATGAACGAAGAGCCCATTCCGTCTGACCACGGCGGCCCTTTGCGCGTCGTCGTTCCAGGTGTCGTTGGCGCGCGATGGGTGAAATGGGTGGACACACTCACCATCTCCGCACACGAGTCTCCCAACGCATATCAGCAACGAGACTACAAAGTCCTTCCCCCCAATGTGCGTCCACGCCTGAGGGAGTCGTGACGGCTCTGATTTCCTGACGCTCTTCGAGGTCGATAGTATTGAGGCTGCAGGCCCTGTGTGGGCGCGGTATCCCCCACTCATGACCCTACCGCTGAACTCTGTCGTCGCTACAGTCGATCATGACCTCCAGCACGGGCGCCTCGTCGTTAAAGGGTATGCTACACCGTCGGACGAGGGCAACATCACTGTTGTGGACGTGTCGACGGACGACGGCAAGACATGGGTTCCAGCACGCATTGTGTATCAAGAAGGAAAGTGGAGCTGGACGCTGTGGGAGGTAGAACTGTTCGATGTGCAGTTGCATGGTGTAGTCCTTTCCAGAGCGACGGATGCAAGCGGAAACGTACAAAATAGGGAATGTGAGTGGAATTTCCGGGGGGTCGCGTATAATGCGTGGGGGAGAAGAGAATGGTAATTATATAAATACTATCGACGGTGTAGATGCACAACGCCAATCTCTTTGCAAGAGGACGCCAGATGATCAAGGCGAAATTGAGATGCCGTGATGCGCACGACGACCGACCGTGGGAATTGATCACAACTTTGCGCGACACCATCATGTCCATCCTGTGTCCAACTGCCTCACTTCAGCGCTTTCCCTGATCGCGTGCGTGAGCCCTTAGACTTTGGCCGTTCCCTGCTGTCGCGAGTACCACAGAAGAAGCCAATGTGAGTGTTCCGATTGAATAACTTAACTTAAAAAATGTGTGTATGCAAGTCCTACCGTCTGAATTGTTACTACTTATGCACTCACGCCACCGTCCTGATGATGATGGGGAGCTGTGGCCCTGCAGTCATGTCTCTCTCCAAGAATGGCCTCTGCACGATAGAAGTCTCCGCAATCAGTTCTTCGTGCTTAACCGCTAGCTCAAACTCAAACGCCCGGAACAACGTGAACGCCAGTGCCTTTGCTCTGCGCAGGCGTTAGCACATACTGGGGCAAAGGATGTCGACGTACTCGACGATGGAGAACCGGAATCCGATGCACGCGCGTGCGCCGCCCCAGAACGACATGAGATTGCTCCAGACACCGGGGATGGGGGCCGTCACGCCGGCCTTTGGCGTCATCCAGCGCTCGGGCTTGAACTCGAGGGCGTCTGCACCCCATATTGCCGTGTCCGTGTTCATGCCCAGCAACGAGATCAGAATGAGGTCGCCTGCTTGGACTCTGTTTATGACAATCGTTCTCAGCCTTCGGCCACTTTTCATCGCTGATTTCAGTAGGATAAACGCACCGGATACCATCGAGCATCTTCCCATTCCGGTCCTTGATGGGCTCAGACAGAGGGAGGATGTCATCTTTGGCGGAGACGCGTTCGGTGAACACGACAGGCGCATGCAGCCGGAGTGTCTCGCGTAATACGGCGTCGAGATAAGGCAGGGCATTCAGCTCATCGAATGAGGGGGTATCCGTCGAGATGGCTTGCAGCTCCTGGCGGAGCTTTTTCTGGACTTCGGGAGCGCGGGTGAGGGCGTAAAGCATCCACACCAGAGACGATGCCGTCGTCTCATGTCCAGCAACGAAAAAGGTGGGTACCTCTGTGTCTTGATGAGTCCAAAAAGACTATAGATGGAAGTGACACGTACGGGTTATCACATCTTTGTCTGAGAGTTTCTGGTGCGCTGGGAGGTCTGACGAGGTATTCGCGCGAACCAACAAAGAGAGCATGTCACGTCCCCCGCCAGACATCTTCTCGCCCAGCGTTATCATCGATTTTGCCTCGGCAAGCAAGCGCGCGCCAATGCGATCCATACTCTTCTGCGCCTCACGGAGCATCGACGAATTCCCCATCGGCTACACCCCAACAGTATCAGTATCCGTGTCAAAGGGGCGCGGCCCTCGAGAAGATATCTGCTTACAAAGAGACGGAAGAATGGCAGTTTGGCTTGTATCATGCGAAGTACGACGGAAGATTTTGCTGCAGCGTCAAAGGCTATCTGCAATTCAGTCTTGCCTACGTTGTCGTCCAGGCCATGGAAGTTGTATCCGAATCCTATCATTGGGCTACATCAGAGGGAATGCCAAGGTCGGGAAAATGAAGCTTACCTGCAAGACCAATGATATCCAGTGTAACTTTCGACATCCATTCTATAGCATTGGTGTTGTATCCTCTTGGGTTGGAGGCGCATTTCTCGACCAAGAGCTCGCGGAGCTAAGGAAGTTTTAGCATTGACAAAAGATGCACCGAAGGCGTCTATGAACCTGTAGCGCCTTGTCGAAGAACGTCGGGACGAGCTCCTTGACATACGCGTTTCCAAATGCGGGGTTCTACCTTCGAGTGAGTACTGGAATTTTAAAACTCTGGAAGATACGACTTACAATGACACGACGCTAGTATTCCCAACATTAGGATTGAGTGCAATGGCACTAACGGTGATATGTAGCACGCACCTGCCGTTTGTGTTCTTCGCCTTCTACAACGAGGACACCCGGGCCGACGAGCTTGCTTAGGTCGTACCTCATGCTCTCATCCTTTGGAAAGTCATTTGCGTGGGAAACGACATGTGCAACGGCCTTGACATCCGAAATCACCAAACATGGTTTCTGTTCGATGTGTTTAGTGCACTGTCTTCTGGAGTATCTTACGCATACCCTGAACAAACCAGCATGTGTGTTTACGCGTCCGTACTGATGGACCCAGCCAGTGAGGGTTTTCTGGATGTCATAAGTGATCAGAGTTCGACGACTTAACAGCTGGCAGAGCATTGGAAAAGCACAACTTACGACCTTCCAGATCTCGCTCAGGTTTCCTAAGAAGAAGTTACCCCGAGGGGGTCCTTGCAGGCGCCAGAGTGGGTTTGTATAGTTCTTGTACAGAGTCCAAGTGCCACTGAGAATCAAGAGGCCTAAAGAAAGCCAGACGGCGTCGAGCAGCATCGAGAAGAGTGTGTTCTGCATCCTTGTTGATACCGTGTAATTGAATGACTGAACATGTTCATCCAGTTATATAGTCGAGGCGTTCTCCCGCGCTGCCGGACGTCACGTAGGCAGATTGATGTGACTTCCGAGGTGTCTTGCACGCCGTGGCACTCTCGCAGCCTCCATTGTCATAGCATTTCATCAGCTTTCAATTTGAGGTATACTCATAGCCAGTTTTGCTGTGCTCACACAGCAGGATAAGGTCAACCCAGACCTACATGACATAGTAGGCTTCATGAATACGTGGGATGATTATCCGTGATACCAGTACCCATTACGCAGATTCTTCAGACTGACGTTGGTAAGAAAGCCCTTCATGTTCATAGATCTGCCCTTGTCCTCGATTTAGATATACAACACAATCTAATGAACGTTGTGGCATCGGCCCGAGGACCGCACTCGAACTTGAGCCCAAGCGACGAGCGTGCATACTAATACTAACACATAGTCAGGATTTTGGTAAATAGACTAAATCTAATTGGGCGACTCTGCCCTTCTAGCTTAGGTGTCCCGATGATTGAACGCCAAAAACTCCCAAAGTCACGGCAAGGCGAACCATGGGAAATGATCATGAATATACACAAGCCAAAGCGTAGGTATGCAAATGCATGAGAAACCACACTGCTACACAAATATGATATTGATGATATTATTCTGGTACTTAGACCAGGTCGCGGCGGTTGTCAGTCCCTGCTAACAACTGGGCGCCATTTGAGAGATGGGAAATGAAGATAAATTAGATGTATGCATGCAAATTAAGCAGTCTTAGTAGCCTCCTCCTCCACCTCCTCTGTTCTTGAAGTAAACCAGCTCGTCCAATCCATCCCGTTTTTGTGGAACATCATCAACCCCAAGACGACTGGAAGCTGCCACAAGCTATGCCTGAAAGCGGCACGCGCCTTCTGCTCCCCACCATGCCTCCACCATTGATATGTCGCGCCTGCGAAGATGCCGTTCGGGATGAGCGAGGTTAGTGCAAAGGTCCATGTTGTCAGCCCAGATAACGGCATGAGAACTGAACACAACGGGATCATGAAGAAAGCATAGCGCACAGCGACGCGCGCATTCTTGCGGATGTCAAGGATGGACAGCATGCGGTACCCCGCCTGGGCATAGGACCCCCGCACGACATACGAGAGCGCATTGAAGTGGGGGAACTGCCAGGTGTAGAGCAGCATGAACAAGCAAAATGGAGAGAGAATGTTGTCCACATTGGCGATATCGAGCGTGGTAACGACTTCCCAGGGCGGGAAGAAGTGGACGTTTGTGGGAATGAGATGCCCGCCCGTCGCTGTCCAGCCCATGAGGGTGGGGATGCCGCCTACGACGGCACCAACCCAGGTATTCCAGACACTCTGCCGTTTCATCCATGTGTATACGCCGGCGTAGAGCACGATGTTGCCCGCACCGAGGAGCGCCGTGGTTGGGTTGACCATGGTCCAGAGGACAGCTGTTCCTGCGATACCAGACGTGATGCCGAATGAAGTTGCATGGAGAGCGGATACGGCGCGCCTGACGAGCGGGCGGTTGCGTGTTCGTGCCATCTGCGCGTCGAAGGGGACTTCCTGCACTTGGTTGAGTGTGTTGGCGGAGGCGGAACATAAGCCTGTGCCAATTGCCGTCGCGAGAAGTGTAGGGACGGTGACAGGGAAGGGGGACACAGCGACGCTGCCCATTGTAGCCAGCACCATCAACATTGTCAGCCGCGACTTTGCCAACTGCGCATATATTCCAAGGAGTTGTGCTGGTCCATCAATGCTGATTTGCTTGAAATTGACCTCGCGCTTGAGAGTGCCGATATCGAGCGGGTCACCGAGTAGCCGCAATGGATGGCGGCGTTGCTGGATCTGCTGACTTGCCAACCATTGTGCGTTGTGGAAGAAATAGGACGAAAATGTGGGCGAGGCGGCTGTCGAGACAGCACGTCGCAAAAACCCTGGTCGTCGGAGCATGAATCAGACAGACGCTGACTAAGAGCTACCCTGGTTCTCATTTGTTGTTTGCCGACCACGACGACGGGAGACCCAACATGCCTGGAACACACTTACTCCCTCCAAATCTCCTTAAACTCTTTGCGCCTCGTCCGCCGCTGTTGTACTCTCGCCCATTGGACAAGGACCCGAACAGGATTCGGTGCAAAAATGTATCTGGTGTCGGCCCACTACTCGAGCAACTCAAGGAGAAGGCTGCAACCGACCTTGCGGAAAACACGGGCGAACAGATGGAGGAAGGCGAGGAGCCGACGTTCACATTAGCGGAGGAGGTGAAACGACAGATGCGGAGGGAAGACCGGAAAAAGAAACGCGACGAAGACTTTAAAATTGCGAAAGAGACGTGTGCGTCTGCTGCCTCTCTTCTCCTTTAGCACTCACTCACTCAATGTTTCTTTAGACAAGCCTACGGATGACCCGGAGGCCGTTGGTGACCCCTACAAAACACTCTTCCTATCTCGTTTGGTATGACACTACATCACAGTGTATGTTGATTCATGCTAATTCTTTCACAGCACAAAACAGCCACTGAGGCAGAAATTCGACGCGAATTCGAAATGTACGGCAATATCGAACGCGTCCGCATCGTCCGGGACAAGAAGAACCGGAGTAGAGGCTACGCGTTTGTAGTGTATGAGCGCGAACGCGACATGAAGGGCACGTTCTGTTCCTGGCTTCAATACTAATCCCTGCTGACATTTTCTCTTTTCCAGCTGCATACAAGGAATCTGACGGCCTGACCATCTTGGGCAAGAAAATATTAGTCGACGTTGAACGCGGCCGGACAGTTCGTGGATGGAAACCACGTCGACTTGGCGGCGGTCTGGGTGGTCGGCCAAAACCTGTTGCGCCTATGCCGTCGTTTGGTGGTCCCCCACGCGGCGGTTTCCGCGGTGGATTTGGAGGTGGCCGCGGAGGCGGCTTCAGCGATCGCGGTGGTGGTGGTGGCTTCCGGGGCGGAGGCCGTGGCGGCGGATTTGGCGGCAGGGGTGGCTTCAGCGACAGAGGTGGCTTCGGAGACCGCGGAGGCTTCGGTGGTGACCGAGGTGGATTCCGTGGCGGTGACCGCGGCGGATTCGGTAACGACAGAGGTGGATTTGGGGGTGGCGACAGAGGCTTTGGCGGTGACCGCGGTGGCTTTGGTGGCGACAGAGGCGGCTTTGGCGGTGACCGTGGTGGCTTTGGGGGCGACCGTGGTGGCTTTGGTGATAGAGGTGGCTTCCGTGGCGGTGACAGAGGGTTTGGCGGTGGACGCGACTTTGACGGTGGCCACAGGTACAATTCTCATATTCCTCTGCGTGCTCTTCTAACCGTTCTTGACAGAGGAGCGCCTGGTGGGTACGATAATGGTAATGGCTATGGTGGCCCGCCACAAGGTGGCCTCAATGGTCCTCCTGGTTATGGACCTCCGGGCGGTGGTGGTGGTTATGGACCACCAGGTGGTGGGTATCGTGGTGACCTTAAACGCAGCAGCGATGGACCTGGCGGCTTCGACGACCGTTCTTCCAAGCGACCTCGTTATTGATCTCTCTTTACAAGCCCCCAAGAGGAAGGTATACCCGCTGACTCTTGGGTAGCACACCCTTGCTCTTGCCTCCCCTTGCCTTTTGCTGTTTCTCGTTGTTTGTTCTCGTTTATGTGCGTAAGTATTTTATTTCTTTTACAATAACACCGGGGAGTATTCAAGATGGAGTTGTACATGGTGGGGCTGTCCGAGGTAAGAGACGGTAGGTCCTGCTTCGTAGCCACCGTTGTTTGTACTGGTGGTGCAAATGGAACTGCCGTTGTTTGTCAGCGACATTCACGTTCTCCCAAGGAAGTTTGGATATGAGAAAGTGCACATTGCAATGCCACAGAAATAAGTAACCATCCGCCTTATCCTGGCCTGAGCAATCTCAAACTGCCGACTTTGGGACTAATGCACGTCGATGAGTCATTGCTGCGACACAGGCCCATCGAAGTCGAACGAAGTTCGGCCTATGTCTTAGTATTTCGAGGCTTACAACCTCCCGACCATTCGGCAAAAGAACTAGAAGTCGTCAGCGGCGTTCTCAGTGAGATAAGTTGGCGCTCCGACTACTTGCTTACTAGACTTACGCGTACGCCCTCGTCTCGCCTATGGGTTCTAGGCACTTAGCGCAAATACCAGCCCAACGGCCTTGGGCCTGTTCCATGGTCGAACAAGCACGGCGGCCATGAACGTAAGGATGCGTAGCGGCCTTTTTTTTGCCCTGGACGCGCCAGTGGTTCTACACGCGCACCATTTCGTACATACACAGCTCAGAAGAGTGCTGTGGGGCTGCAGGACGAGAGACAGCCCTTGCGCCTGCTCGAGTTTATCCCCATCGGGCTTACATTTAAGGTTCTCGTCGGGGTTGCACAGCATATTTGGTAACAGCAAGCGGGATCTTTCTCGTGATATCGACAAACGTCGCACGTGTAACCCTTTAAGCTTTAGGTTGCGCCCTCTACAATCCTGGCATTCTGGAGAGGAAGGCTGCGCGCACGGACTGATAAGTGAGTGCTGTTACTCACCTCGGAGCGCCACCGCAGGGGGCCTCTCTCGAAGCTCGAACGCTGCTAGGCTCCCTCACACACATCTTTACACCGGCTTCACGCTAAGAAGAAGCTGGCTTGGACCTCTCGATATGGCAATGTTCTTGTCCGTCACATCAAGGTCACATGCTTCAGCGCCATCACTCTTCGCGGAATCCGACAGAAACCAATCCCCAGCCAATCCCCGACGTCAGTCCTCCATCATGTCGGCGGTATCGCGACTCTCAAACGTATGTCGTACGGGGGGTTCTCGACCAGTGATTGGTCATTATGTAGGGCATGGGATAATCCCGTGCAATCGTGGCGGTGTTGTCGAGCATGCACACTCCGAGTTGAAAAGAATCCCATAGCATCCTTACTCGTGGTCTATCGAACTTTTTAATTAACGAATGAAGAGCTCACAAAATTTACATGCCCAGTTGCCCGAGATCCCATCGGGGTAGTATATGCCCTTCGTTGTGGATTGCTGGCCATCTCCGTGTGTGACACGGATCAAAAGGTTGTGCGTCACGCTGACCCCAGCCATTTCCCTTCTTCTTTGACCAAACGCGGACTCCGCAACATCACTCGCGGCATCGTAGGGCATAGTTCCTAGATCTGATCGAGTCCTACCCTGAGGCTGCTGGAATTCGAGCCCAGCGCGATTCCCATCGGTCGGCGTCTGCGCGTCTTCCATCGTGCCGTCACGTTCTCAGGACTTCCTTTTGAACAACGCGTTGACCACCACCACCTCCCCCACACTCCTTTGAGCTTTCTCTCCTCCGTATACCCTCCTCGACATAACTCACTAATTTTTGTCGCGGCGGACAACTCAATTTCCATTTTCGATAATTGACCGCATCACACCGGCACTTTCTCCAGTCAAGTTGCCCAAAAGAAAACCTATCTCGTGCCACACAATATTGGAGAATTGTGAGATCAACTACAACGCGGTACGTGCTGGGGATTCGTTTCATTGAACTCTATCAGTAACTCATAATTTGGGAAGCCCTCCGGCCATGCCGTACAGCGAGGCTTTCACTGCTGACCATATCCTGCCTAAGCAACGCTCCTCTTCCTCTTTGAACCAAATCGCGCCCGTACCGTATCAGCCACCGCTGTCGCTGTCGCCGTCGCCTGGCGCATCGTTGGCATCCAATGCAGCCATACTACCGTCTCCCAATGGCGCTGATGACGACAGGTATACTCAACCTGCCATTGGACCCATTCGCTCGCAGAAATCCGCTTCAGGTGCAGGGGAGCGGCGCAAGCGCACACGCGTCACGCCCGAGCAGCTCGTGCATCTCGAAAAACTCTTCGCGGACGAGCGCAGCCCGCCGTCTGTACGTAGGAGAGAAATCAGTGTTTTTTTGGGTATGGAGGAGCGCCAGACGCAAGTTTGGTTTCAAAATCGGTGCGCCTTCCTTAGTGTTGCTTCTGCCGTCGTGTGTGCCCATTGACGAGTCTTTGTGTAGAAGGGCGAAGGAGAAAATATTACGACTCAAGGCGAAGGACGAGGAGCGCAGTCGTTCGATGTCGGCACCGGACCTACCTGTGGGATTTTTCGCCGGCAGTGACCTTGAGGCCAACAGTAGAACCGTGCCCAGCGAAGATATTCGTGCGTATACTACTACTTTATCCCAAAGCGCTTGCACTCAATGTTGGCCTATGTAGCGTTCACCTCTATCCCATGCGATGTGCTAAGAATCGGAAACTGGCAGCGGCACAACGCGAAGCCGGACCAGCGCGACCTTGTCGTCTTCTCCTGTGACGCCAAGGAGCTGCTGACAGTCCAAGTCTCAAATGCCGGGCTGACCTACCGAATGGAAATCCCGTACGACACTGTCGTCCGAGCCGACTTCACGCCGGAGACAACGGCTAAAGGGACGGCCTCGTTCACGCTCGCACGCCCGCCGCGATTTCTGCAAGCCCGCAAGGGTGCGTGGGAGAGCGGGAGCGACTGGACGGAAGAGGGTGCGGCAACGGTGCATCTGCAGCACATCCTTTCTGGCTCAGCCCCGGAGCTTTCCAACTTGGTACAGGTGATCCAACGAGCAGGCCAGCGCCCAAAGATGGACTCCTACCTCTCCCCATTCGCAGAGAAGCCTAGCCTCGACGGGGAGCCGTACGAATACGCCAAGTCGGCTGGTGGTCCTCATCGTTATGCCGGGCAGTATTCCCGTGCGGCTCACCGACCGTCGCACGCCGCGCGGGCCGTTTCATCGATTGCATTCCCACCAGCATACTCCGAGCCAGACCTCCAGCCTCACGCATCCGCTTCCCACTTCGGATCTTTGTACCCTAGTGTCGACTACCCTGACATCGGCAGCAAGGGTATGAGTGGTGCTTATTCCGGGTCGTTGGCGGCCCATGCCCAGCACGCTCTTCTGAATCAAACGGTTGGACCTGCCGGGCAGCCGTATTTCGCCCCAGCCATGGGATACCAGCACGACACGCCGTACGCTAGCTCATATGCTCGCAGAGACTTCCAATCTGACTCACGAACGCTGCCTCTCCCAATGACGACGGAGGGGGAGTTCTACGGCCAACAGCAACATTCTACCTCTCGCTAGATTCTGGGGACATTACATTACGCTCTCTTTTCATAGTGTTTGAGTCGCTCTTTACCCTAGTACCGTTGTTGCCGTTTAGTAGTCTTTGCTGTACCTCATCGTCGTTATAATGCCTGGCCCCCCCATCTTACCTTTTAGCTTTGAAAAATTATTGTAGCTCATGGTTTCATTTCTCACAAACGCACACACGTCTTGCTAAAATTGTATTTAGTATTGTCCTTTTGGAGTGTGCGACTTTTAGATGCGATTGCTAAAGGTTGAGTGAGTGGTCTAGTAATTGGATATGGATACTTCGTCTAGTACTACTCAAAGCAAACTCAAAGACTTTGGGTGTCGACGGACAGCGATTCCATACGCTCCTTGCTCAGGCGGGCGTGGTACGAACGGCTGACGATGTTGACTGAGTGCAAGATGTCAATCAACGGCTGGGAGCACAGCTGAAAGTAAAAAGTAACTGACATGCATCCATGAATCGCTCCTGGCAATTCGCCAGACAGGTCTTGACAGAAATTCTATGAGCACGGAGACACGAAAGCAGGGTAATGGCAATACCTTTTCGGAATTAGAGATGGCCGCGCCGGGCTGGGGAATGCACGCAGTGTAGCATTTGTTGTTCATGTTCTGAGAGGATGTTGGCTCACTTTGAGCAGAAAAGGGAAAAATGGGTTCACCTCGACGAGGAGGGCTGCATTGGCCTGCATCACCTCGCTTCGGAGGGCATTCATGATCTGCTCCTTCTTGGATGCATCTACTAGGTGCAAAGTAAGCAACACTGGGAAAAGTAGGGGGAGATATGGGGGAACGGTGTACCGGGAGAAGCCGACTCTGGAGTCGAACTCGAGCTTGAGCTTGAACCGAAGCCAAACATGGTCTAATTGCACGAAAGAAAGTGGAACTTGGTGGTGGTGGTCTTCTGGCAACGACGTCGGACAACGCGCGTGTATTCGGCGCGTGTTGATGTCATCATCACTCAATCCAAATTGATGATCGCGCTCGACCCTGCATTTCTCTCTTGTTCAGCCATCATTATTCTCGCCTGAGAATTGACTGCCAGTGGTGTGGAAATGGGCGCCGGCGAATCGAAAGCCCAGCATGGCTCAGAAGCCACAACCGAGGCGGTGATGGACTATTACACCCTGCTGGCCGTAGATGAAAATGCCACAAGCGATGAGATCAAGGTCGGACAGTGCCAGACTCCGCAACAAACACCCCGTTGAACGCGTCCATTGGACCGGTCTAGAAAGCGTTTCGAAAGCTAGCGCTCGTCCATCATCCGGACAAGAATCCAAATGACATCGAAGGCTCGACTCAACGCTTCGCGCAGATGCAGCAGGCGTACGAGGTCAGTTGACTCTCGTGCGCTGAGAAACGATGGCTCACCACTGGTTCTTGCTTGTACAGGTCCTGATGGATGACCAGGTACGGTTGTGTTCACCCTCGATGTCCAACCATAAATGTCAAGTAGGAACGAGCCTGGTATGATTCCCACCGGGCTTCCCTCATTCCAGAGCCCGATGCAGAAACGGTATTCGAGGACATCAAGCGCGGAGCTCCGCCACCCCGTGCAAGAGACAGAGGACTCACCACACGCCATCTTGCTTTGTTCTTCAACGTCTCTGTGTTCTCGGGCTTCGGGGAAGATGACAAGGTCTCGACCACTTTTCATTGTACCTTCATAGTCCCAGAGGCTAAAACACAATGCCTTTTAGGGCTTTTACTCCATCTATCGGAACCTCTTTGCGCGGCTTCAGGCAGAAGAGGCGATGGTTTCCGACGTCGAATTGCCTTCTTTCGGCGACTCGACTTGGCCGTGGGTCCCGGAGAGCAAGAACCAGGAAGATACCGCCGCGAGATCGTTCTACAATGTTTGGATGAACTTCAATACAGCGAAGGACTTTACATGGTGCGAACAATGGAATCTGACGGAGGCGCCAGATCGGCGCGTACGCAGGTAAATGAATAGTTTCTCATTGTCATCTTGATCCACCACTGACACGGAAGTTACAGGTTGATGGAAAAGGACAACAAGAAGGATCGGGAGGATGCCCGGCGTGAATATATAGATACAGTCCGGGTAAGCAAACTGCTTGTTTCGCAAGTGCGTGCCGGAGTATAGGGCTGATACCGAGAATTTTCACAGTCGCTCGCAAAGTTCCTAAGGAAGAGAGACCCCCGGTATCAAGCACATCTTGCACGGCAGGCTGCGTCCGTTGTCCAGAATCGAGCTTCTGCGCCTGCTTCTGGTACAGCGACGCCCCAACGTGCGCGCCCTCAGGCTTCTGCGTTTGTCGAACAGGAATGGCAAAAAGTGCAGACACATGATATGCATGCTGACTTGGACTGGGCCATGGAGGGTGGCGAGGACGGCGAGGAGTGGGAGTGTGTGGTGTGTGGGAAATCGTTCCGGAGCGAGGCGGCGTGGAACAGCCACGAGAGGTCCAAGAAACATCTCAAGGAGGTCGAGAGGCTGCGGTTCGAGATGACAGCAGAAGATGAGGACTTGGGACTTAATGCTGTTGACGACGAAGATGGAGAGGAAGTTGTAGAAGAAGAAGGCGACGAAGAGGGCGAGGGCGACGACGCGGTGGAGGAAGTGCCACCGTCGCCTTCGCCACGAGCTACGAGTCCAGTGAACACTGAGCCAGCCGCAAATGGCGTTGGGCCTGATGTCGATGTCGATGCTGAACCCCAACCCCCTTCTTCTTCTTCCCAGAAGAAAGCAAAGACAAAGAAGGCGGCGGGTGAGCCATTGAGCAAAACTGCACGACGGCGGGCGAAGAAAAACGGGGATGGTGATTTCCTGGACATTGAGAAGAATATGGAGGTTCCTTCTGGGTCTGCCAGCCCAGGATTGGCCACTGACGCGCCTGCCGAGGGTGTGCCCGTGGATGAGCCTGAGCAGTTGTCGAAGAGGGACAAACGAAGGGCTCGAGAGGCGAAGAAAGCGGAGCAGGAGAAACTGGCAGGTACTCAGGTATGTCGCTCCATCATTCTCGCTCACCGTCGCCCGGCCTTTTGTGTTTACTCGTTCACAGCACAAGTGCAACGTTTGTGATATGGCGTATACGAGCAAGACGAAGCTTTTTGCGCACATTGAGGAGTCGGGGCATGCACGAGCAGACGCTGGTGCTGCGCCTCCCGCCCGAGGCAAAAAGGGGAGTAGTAAAGCAAGTAGGAGGCAGTTGAATCGCGAGGTTTGATAATGTGCAATATATCAGGTAGAGTGTATAAACCTAACCCAATCATGGATGTGCTCTTTACATATTTGAATGAAGTCCCATTGTCCATTGTACTTTTGTTGCTAATAGTAAAGTGTGCTCGGGGTGCGCCTCGTGCTAGCAGCTATCTAAATTCCACGGTCTGGATGTTCGAACATCCATCCTAATGAGTGCTAGAACTGACCCTTGGGGTAGAAACGGCTCTTCCTCCTCGCTTCTAAGCTTACAACAATGGATATCACGATGTCTGGCCTTCAGCAGACTCTGAGGTCACGAGTGAATTGGACACGAAGACAAACACATCTCGGTCCGATTTGCCGAAATCGTCTCGATCAATGTTCAATCGCGTCAGTTGCCCTTCCCTTCACACCATGACATCCAGACTTCGCAACACGCTAGGCGTGCAAGTGTATACGTCTCTCGATCAAGGAAGTAAATCAAGCCTTCACATGCATTCAAGAGGCTGCAATCTCAGCCTTGGGCTTGTCACCAGAATGCGTCATATCCCGCTACTCTACACGACCTCTTATCCAGTAGCAGCGCCAAAAGGATTAAGTATAGAATTCTTTCACGGTTTCCTATCGCCTATGTATCCACCTACTGAATAGGAGGTCTAGAACTTCTTCGACTGAGCACTGATGATTAAATCTCCCTGACCACTTCGTGCCAGCTTCGTGCAAACCTCCATTCAGTTGAACTGCTAACTCCAAGTATAAAAATGATTGCATTTCGAGATCTTTTTTCGAATGGTAGGAATGTACATGAGTCTAAGAGGTAGGTACATTGATGATTGATCTAGTTCGTTTACAAAGTCGTGACAAACACAAAATCAGAACGGTAGAAAGGAAAGGTCTTTGTTTCCTCTTCTAGAATTGCATGCCCATGATACGCTTAGTGGCATCGAGCACGGCAGGAATCCTGGCGAGGCCTGCATCGACGTTCACGAAGCCGAGGGAAACGTGCACAAGGCAGAGCCAAATCTAGCAACCATCATCGGTGAGTGAATTTTTTTGGGCGGAACAGACGTGACTCACGTTGTAGTACAGATACGAGGCCTTGTCTGCCTCCAGGTTTCGGATGAGGTAAAAACGGTAGCTGATCCAAACGGAAGAAGCAACGAGCGCGGCGAGAACGCCGACGTGGGCAGTCGAGAATAGGCAGATGACCAGCGACCAGAGGAAGGGGAGCGTCAACATGGTGATGCGGGATGTTTCTGGGTATGCGATGGGGAATGTCGCTGCCGCTCAATGTCAGTATTGCTGACAGTCCAGCCAAAATCGAACGGTACGTACAGCGACCAGAGGCCCTGTCACCGTCGACATCGCAGAAGTCCTGGGCATGGATGGTGGTACAGATGATAATGACGCTGCCAATGATACCGCATGTTTGGTTGAGCGTCAGAGTGCTGCTTCCGTCTACACAGAACATAGGTGATCAGCTGCCGTACGACGACGAGCTCGAGACGCACCAGCGACGAGGGTGGCTCCGAATTCCATGAAGCAGTACAGAAGTGCGGTACCTGCGTTCTTGGTGAACCAATGCTCGGAGGTGTGGAGGTCGTTGTGCAGGGTGGTGAGGATCTCGAAGCCGACGGTGGCGTTGACGGTGTGCAGCACAATGGCCATGCACATGTTGAAGCAGGAGAGAACATGGCGCAGCGTCTTTGCGTTCTCCAACGTGATGCGTTTGGCGGGGACAGGTCTGTATTCGCCGTTAGACCGTTGTTCATTGCGCGAGTGTGTTTGAGCTTACCGCCATGGCTTGTTGATGGCGTCCTCGTCCGGGGAAGCGCCTGTGAATAAGGGCGGCTGTCAGCGACGGCGCAGAGCTGTTCATGTCGGTACGTACCAGCAGTTTGGTTGGCAGTGTTGAACCCAAGCAGCTCGAACCAGACCCACATCGCGACAAGAGGGACTCTGCTCCATGTAGTCTTTTCAGCGAGCGACATCGCGAAAGTCGTCTAGAGACACGGGGGGTCAGCGGATGCGACAATGGGGGAGACAGAAGCACTGACGACGGGGAACATGATGGTCTTGAAATCCGACTTCGTGAACAAGTACAACGTATAGAGGATTTGGTCGAATGATTTGTACGACGTCGACGTCGGGACAGGCATAGCGGATTTGGTGTCGGTCATCATGGTGCACTGAAAGTCAAAGGACGCAGGTCGAGCTCGTAGGATGTGGGTCGTAGTGGGAGATACTGATTCGAGCTACGGTGTGCTTCCCTTAAGTACTCAAAATTATCTGAATGAAAAGACACCGTGGACCCTCCGCGCACGAGGGAAGCACACATACTCCAAAGACCGCTTTGGATTAAGCGACACGATTAAAAAAAATATACTTTGATAATGACTGGATAATGAAAAAGGCAACCATACTTTCTTGATGGAGACCAATTCGGGCATCCGCCCCGGCTCCGCGGACATGCCGCAGTACTTTCCGCGAGGGTCCGATGGCTCAGTTACTGTCCGACGGCCTCAATTTTGCACTGATTTCCACCCATTGACAGTACGAAAAGAGCGTTGGAAGCTTGTGAATACTTGTGAGGACGTAAGGGGATTATCTTCGGTATTTTAAGAAGAGGAAAAAGCTGCAATCTAGAGGCCTGGAAGTTGCGAAAGCGCGGCAGGCGCATCTCACCCAATCAGTTATACAGTAGCACATCAGGCCAAGCCGACTGATCCATATCGTGAGTGTATTGTGCGTGCCAAAGTACGGGTAACATGCGCCCAACGGAGATAGGAAATATCAGCGTTTTTCCATCAGACCCACGATACACATGCCGAATTACGAGTACTGTACGTTACAGCACAAATAAAACCCTCATTCAAGACGGTTCAGTAGAAGCCCTGGGCATCGATACCGAGTACAGGCGCAAAATCGGATGCTAGGGTGGTACTCATAAACGAGAGCGATGAGGTCTAGACTTTGACTGATGTGTATCCGTATTTTTTCCTGTAGAGCATCGCCTAAGCAACCAGTGGATCTACATATTCTTTGCTAGCAATGGGCATTTAATAAAGCATCGGGGCTTTGTATTTGTTGATTTTATTGAAGGCAAGGATTCTACGAGAGCGTACTGCACTCATAGACTACAGTTTTGAAGAGTCATTCAACCCCGGGTTGTGCATGCTCTCGACCCACTCCAAGAGTACACACAACATCAGATCCACTCGACTTGCGAGAATTACTTCTATAACATGGTCAGCATATGTTCCTACAATTCTTCTGATCAACTTTACAGAGCATTATTGGTTCGGTTGATTCATTCCGACCCGAGTGCCCGCGAAAAATCCTACAAAATTCCTCCTTGAGGTTATTTACTTCTCTCTCATCTCAATGTTGCCTTTACGCAAGATGAACGGATGTTTGGTGTCCAAGCGGCGAGATGCCACTCGGTCTCCGCAACTGGAAAGCTATCACTAATCCCGGGCCGAGCCCCGAATGTCTTCAACTTCTTCCTGATTACACCCGGATCACTCTTTATACATGGGCAACAGCTGGGCAGCACAGCTTCTGTAGGCAATTTCCAGTCGCTTTTACTGCAGATGGCTTTATCTTGACCAACGGGGATGGAGTTTTACTTGATCGATTGGCGGGATGTTCAAAATCTATTTTGGAGATTCTTAGGATGCCGCAGCCGTTTTTTTATGTAGGTAAGTGAACGTTAGCTCGTCTGTCCTCGTCTGCATGTTGACGAACACGACGCGTAAGCAGGCTACAAGACAGGTTTAACTTCGCGTTTATTGAACTTGTTCACTTCATGATCGGTTTCTGACGTAACGAATCACACTTCCTCTGAACGCCCACCGACATGACCGATGTACGCGCTTTGCTCAAAGCCCGACGGCAAGAAGCGCGTATATCGCATCCATACGCGGCGTATTCATCTTCTGGCCAACTTCGATGCTCAATATGTGGACTAGCTATCAAGCATGCGTCGGCATGG
Source organism: Cylindrobasidium torrendii FP15055 ss-10 (assembly GCA_000934385.1). Lineage (NCBI taxonomy): Eukaryota > Fungi > Basidiomycota > Agaricomycetes > Agaricales > Physalacriaceae > Cylindrobasidium > Cylindrobasidium torrendii. The sequence goes on along the minus strand of KN880495.1, from coordinate 51,575 downwards.
GAAGGACACCTGGGCAGCAAAGGGCATAGAACAGCGGTGGCCCGCGCACGCGCAAACCAACAACGGAAGGACGAAGCTGCAGCGGAACTGGAGGAGCAGCAACGCGAATCGACACCACTAGGCAAACGAAAGTCGCCTGAGCCCGACGTGGACGAAGATGCAGACATGGAACCTGAGGCTAAGCGGCCTAAACCAGACGCGGGATTCCCGGCGGATTTCTTTTCTGATCCCACACGCTCTCTTCCTGAGTTGGACGACGGAATGGATGAGGAGGAAAAAGGAGCAGGAGCAGGAGGGGACGGGAATCACGCGCCACCGAACACTATCCAGCCACCTAAAGGCTTGGACGACGAATGGACACGATTCCAACGCGAAGTAATCAACGCGCCCGACTCTCTTGCAACGTATCAGAATGCGACTATTATGGCAGAACCAGAGTTGGCACCAGAAGTTCCCGAAGGATTCCCACAGGCTGCTGGCACGGAAATGGAGGTGGAAAAACCGGTGGATGAGGAGGAGCTGAGGCGGCAAAAAGAGCAGGATGAACGAGAGCTCATCATGGATCGACTGCTGGAGGAAGAGCGTGCGCAGGAGGAGGCAGACATGAAGGTCACTGTGATGAAGAGCAGGCTGGATGCGCTGAAGAAGAAGCGAGAGGCGGCGAAGGCGGCGAGAACTAAAGGTGCATCATAGCGCCCTCCTCTTGGTCTGCACCCTGCATTAAACCATGATTTTGGTGGAGAGACCCCCATACGCATGCCATCATTGTCTGCCCACATCCGCCCTCTCCTTTTCCCACTCCGTACTATAACGCAATACGGCCGCGCTCCATGGGTGCACTTGTGCGTCGACTACCCCAGAAATACCCCCTTGTATTACAATCAATGACATTGTAGGCACGACATTTGCAACCTCCGCCAATTTGTTTCCTTCTGATCCAAGCCACCCACGTATGCAATTTAAGTGCTGCCTGTCGCGCCAGCAGCCCGCCCTGCAGACATCAAATTTGCGCGGCCCGTGATGCTAATGGGTGCGAATGTCTTTCTTTTCGGTCCGTCCTCGCCCCTGGCGCACACGACTTTCTGAGACCACTCCGCTTGCTATATAAAGTCTGGCCGCATCTTGACCTCAGCCCATTTTGCTCCCCCCTTCTTCTGTACCACCGACATTGCCACTACTACTACCACTGACCGCCGCTATCATGCCAAACTCTGCTGCACCTATCTGGAACAGCGTTCGGGCAACCTTCACCCCGTCAAAAAATGTCCAACCCATTGTCCAATCCTCCGACTCTCCTCTGGCTGAGAACACCAACCGTGGGACTCTGAAAGACCGCATACGCGGCCGTAGCGGCTCCGTACGCGCGCCACTTCCATCATCGCCCCCAACATTTCTCAACATTTTACCCCTAGAATCCACAAGCCGTCCCTCGCATTGAGGTCCAGATTGCCACCACCTCCGCCGAAGAGGTTCAAATTATCCACGCCCGCCAGCCTGTAGAACCCTGGCGCGAAGTATCGTCCATCGTCGAGTCCTCGACCTCACCACGCCTCAAAATACAAATCGACACTACGCTTGCGCAAGAGGTTGAGATCGTCGAAGGCGTCACCCCGGAGGACGCGGAATACTGGCGCGACGTGTCGGCTGTCGTCGAGCCTTTGAATCAGAATACCAAGAAGGATAAGACGCGCTGGTTCAACTGAATTCCGGAAAGTACACTATTTATTGGTTTTGGAGGTTCTCGGTGGTCTTGTTCGTCATGGTCTATGCTTACTCTCGTTTTTTCTACCTTACCTACTCTTCCTGTTGCCCATGTCTGGTTAACTCTGTGTTACAATGAACATTTTACAAGTTACAATGAAATCCACAATATGTACAGTAGATCAAACTCAAAACTCAAATTACCTGTTGACTCTTCGTGTGTTGTGTAGCCGGCTCGTGCCACACAAGCAATTTGAAATGACGGCCATACTACGGGGTTCCAATTATGATGATTGTCCTCCACTATCTTTTATGGGCATCACAGAATTCTGATCCGCCTTGTTTGCTGTATCGGTTGCTGTCGTCCAACCACCAACCAACCTGCAACCAACCGCGATTCGTTGAGTTACAAAGCCTTTTTTCTTCGCGCGCAGCCACGACTACGCATGCTTTGGAGGACGGACGAGCGATGGCACGCAAGACAAAACCGCGGACGCACGCCCGTCGCCGACTCAGTCACCACTATCCCTATTTCCATCCCTTGTTTGGACTCTGCGGGCACTTCGCAGACACATATCCTTTCTTTTACATGTAGCATGCACACAATGTAGTCGAATGCTCAGCATTCTGCGTCCAACAGATCCATGTATGGTCGGTGCGTTAAACGTTTACAGTGCGGTGTTCGATCATGTGACCATGGTACAAGAATCGGCCCATTGTTCTTCGGTGTGATCGTAGACTTCGATATGCGCTTACGTACGCACTGCATTGTACTTGCTGTTCTGCTGGTGATGTAGAAATCGCTTACCACATCATTGATGTCGATCAGTTTGTACTTGCTTGCACGTGCTCGCGACGCGCCTTGTCTTCAACGTCCACATCCCCCATCCGCGATGCGCCTACTTTCCCTCAAAACAATCGTACCACAGAACGTGGCGCTCGCACTCGCTGCATTGGGGGTTCATACCGAAAATGACCTTTTATTCCAAGAATCTGCACTTGAACTTTGGCAGCGTCTGCCGAAAGACACGGTTTCGCTCAAGGAACTTCAAGCCATCATAAGCAAGACGGCAGAGTTCTTTTCTGCACAGGCGACTTCCTTTGCAGAGCTTCCGCCCCCGCCTGTGCGCCTTCGCTCGGGTATCCCGGTGCTCGACAGTGTCACTTCGTCCTTCGATGGGCTGGTAGTGGAATTTGCGGGCGATGACAATTCGGGGAATGCGGTACGAATATTTTCTTTTCTGGAATTGACACTCATTTACTGAAGCATATTACAGACGTTGGCTCTCAATCTTGTACTTCGATTGCTTGACGCCAATGAGGACTACGGCGTCCTCTGGATCGACACGTCTGGCGGCTTCCCCGCAGAGACTGTTGTACATCTGGTTGACTCGATGCTACTTTCGGTGTGTATGCCTTAGTGAATGTGCCCTTTTTCCGACTCACTTGGAGATTAGCCTAGTCTCCCTGACCGACTGAGTGTTGCACCCGCTCTGGACTTGGATGCCGTATATCCCATTCTATGGTCTCTCCTTGGCCAAAGCGAAAGTACACCAAAAGTGATAGTCATAGATACCATCGCATCCCTGCTAGGACCGTACATGTCTGGCGCCTCTGCTCAAGGACAAGCAATAATGGCCGGTTTTATGCGCCAGCTACGCGAAACAGCTATCAAGCTTGGCCTGAAGGTATTGGTGAGTAGCTCCATCCCACTAAATTGCTCTTTCTGACCCGCACAGGTCCTTAACAAACTCGATGCGACCGGAAAAACAGCATTAGGTCCTGCATTCACCTACACATGCGATAGCACCATTCTCCTGAGGCGCGTAGAAGACTCAGAGATATACACTGCCGAGGTGGCACACTCGCGAACAGCAAAGCCAGGCCAATGCTCGTTTGCGATCCACAAAGGCATCCTGCGCGCGAGTCCCAGCCAACAGTCAAATTCCGATATTTCCTATACGAACCCTGCCGCTTTCTCCAGCCCAACCGCCTCTTCCAACGCCGCATAGTGGTTGTTCGCTGTCAAGCTCTCGTGCTGGACGCTTTTCAATGGCCTCCGGACGGTCACGCCGCCGTAGCCAAAGTTCTTGGACACTACGCTCTTGACACCCCCGACACCGCCGATCTTGGAAATGGCCCAATCAGCATGGCCCAGCTTTGCTTGAAGCTCTATCGCCTCCTGTATCTTTCCCTCCTTGAATAGGCCGTAAAGCTTTCCATGCAATCCTGGGACAATGTTCACCAGTGCCGCCATGGTACCTGCGCTTCCGGAAAGCAGCCCTTGGAGGAAAAAGTCTGTGCGACCTGCGAACACGGCGAATTCTGTGGGCTTGAAACGTGAGGTGAGGCGCTGCAGTTTGCCGATATTTCCGCAGGAGAGCTTGGTGCCGACGATGTTGGGATGGGTTGCGAGTGCAGCGATGGTGTCCGAGTCGAGATCCTGGCCAGCTGTCACCACAGGGAAGTTGTACACCATAGTAGGGATGGGAGACGCGTCTGCGACCTGTAACATACATAGTCAGTATGTGAGGAAGCTCTTGAATAACACCATACATCTCGGTGGAACTTGATCACATTGTCGACGGACATTTGGGGCGGCCATGTCGACGGTGTGAGGACCAACGCGAATGTCGCCCCAGCCTCTTTCGCATCCACGCACAACTGGATGGTCTCCCGTGTGGATTGCGCGCCGGTGCCGGCGACGACGACCGTGTCCTTGAACCCGTTTGTGTCGAGGGTCTCGCGCGTCAGCTTGATCGCGCGCTTGCGCTCTTCCTGTGAGAGGAACTGCGCCTCCCCGTTACTGCCTTGCACGAGAATGCCAGTTACACCTCCCTAAATTGGCGTTCGTTAGGATCTCTTCGGAATATGGGGAAATCGATTGAGATCGCACCCTAGCAAGCCTGAGAATGTGCGATTGGATGGCTGGAACGTCGAATTCCTCATCCTCCGTCATGAACAGCACGGCGGGCACATAGTATCCAGAAGGCGGTGGTGTGGACATGGTTGTACTGGATGAGTTGTGATGGTTTGCTATCGGACCGAAAGTGTGCACCAAGTAGATACAGAATGGCGACACGGGCCGCGGCAGGTTTCCGTGACATTTGCGAGCCCAAAGGCGCGTGGTATGTATACTATCATTGGCCTTGGGCTGGGCGACAGTTTGTTCATGAATATGTACAAACTCTGAGCTTACGGATGGCAAGTTCATCTTACATGATCTATTTGTATGTGAACAATGGGTGATATTCCCAATGCCCATACGATGATGCACAGGCTTACTCGAGCAGTCTAACTCTTGCTCCAAATGGCGGTCTGTCAATCCCAGGATACTTTGAATTATTTCATTTCACAAATCCAAATACATTTCATCTTCTCAAGCACTTCCAGCAAGGGTATCATTAACAAACTTCAGCTTGGGCGTCGGAGGAAGGCTCGGTGTCGGCGGACGATCCGGCTCCAGCGTCCTCCTACTCTGCCAGAACGCCGCGTTCGGTCCATTCAGCACAAATGCAGACGCCCATCGTGACAGCCCGCGCAAGCACTCTGGTTTGTGCGACCCAACGGTGATAAGGAAAGACAGCGATGCAATGAAGACGATTCTACCAAATAATGAGCATGGATTAAATGAGGTAGCAAGCGGGCATTAACACACCTCTCCAGCGCAAGCATGCCGCGGTTGCCGCCACGAATCAACCCTTCCGGGATGAGCGTCCGGATGGCTCTGGGCAGGACGTACATCGCCATCTCTCCTCGTCTCCTTGGATGCTCAATCCAAATAGAGCTCCCACACGCCAAACACCCCGCCATGATGCACCCATACGGGCCATCCCAGAAATCATGGGACACAAACGGCAGCAGCCTGGCCAACACCTTGGATCGCGTCAAGCACACCGCGTACCAGTAGGACGCGATGAAAGTGGTGAGAAACCCAGCACTGCGCAATGCTCCAAGCAAAGTAGACAAAACGCGATGAGGGTTGAGGAATATACGCGGCTTGGAGAGCAAGGGTGGAAGGAAATGTACTGGAATGTAGATGGGGACACATTGCGTGAAAGCCTTGAGACCGCGAAGGAAAGCGTTGGACGTGCAGCTATGCTCAAGACCAAAACTGGAACCAGTACCGCCATGTACAATCTCGCAAGGTATACCGCCGAGACCTGGTCGAGACGAGACGCCGAGTTCCTGCCATGTCTTTGTCGCTTGCTTGCCGCCATGCGAGGGAAGCGCAACAGGGTTTCCCCAGACTGCAGGATGGCCCAAGTCCGAGCTCATTGTCTGCAAAAGATGCGAATGGTCGCGAGAGCCATGGATGTAGCTCCAATCCCCGGTACGGATGAGGTCAAGGGTCTTCAAAAGACGCTCGTCGACGCGCGCGAGGGCTCCAATCCAGCGGACATACGAGCGTGGAAGCCTGGCGAATATCAGGTCACGTTTCTACACACAATTCACACCCACTTGTTGGGTGCGTAGAAGAAGCACCACATGATGCTATGAGTGTGATGAGTTGGACAGGACGGTTGAATACAGACCAACAACGCACCGTGCACTACACGCCCAGAAAACGAGTCCATCGATGCGGGTGGTGAGCACTTCTTTGGAGGCCTGTTGCTGGACGTCGAGTTTGTACTGCATCAGCCGTTGGCGAATTCCATCTCGGGGCGCAACCTCTGGAAGGTTGGGGTCGCGTCGTACGCTGGCTATTCGGCGGAGGACAACATATTGGACGAAGGCGTCTACGGCGCGCACGAAGAACAAGAGAGTGAGGTCGAGTGTGCGTGATGGCTTGGGGCGGCCCTGGAGATTGAGACGATGTCGGCCAGCTTGGAGTAAAGCAATAGCGATGGAGGTAGTGGCACAGTACGAGGCAAACGTGCGTTGGGCGTCGCTGAGGCCAGGTATATCCAGAAGCTGTTTTACGCGCCTTATGAGTCTGTCCTTCGAATTTTCCTTGTCCCCTTCTGGTGTGTGGTCGTTTATGGCATCCCAAACAGCCTTGAGCGTTGCTCCACCGCCTATGCCGACAGTAATAGCGAATGCGAATCCGCCGAGGCCAAGCTCGCGTTTGAGGATTTGGCGGAGGAGCTGGAGGTGTTGGCGTGATGATTTCTTGGATAAAACAGCGGCGGCGAGGACTGGCGTAATGCCTGGGATGAGCGACAGAGAAAGCGCGATGCCATACGTCCGCAGCACGACCTGGACTGGATGGGTGGTGTCCTCTGGCACCTTCAGCACCGGCAGCGCTGGGATCATGAGCGTTGGGACCAAGTTGCGCTGGAGAAACGCGTCTCGCGCGACCGCAGAGCCCACGCATGTGATTCCTCCCCGCACTTTGATCCGGAAGATGTGCTGTAAACCCAAAAGGCAATCACAAAATAACTTGGCTAAATGCAAGCGAAATTCTTTGTGCAACGAAATTGCTAGATACCTAATGAATACAACAAAGTAGTACTACTGAGCCCCTTAGATGATACAGTACACAGGAAATATACAAAAAAAAACTAGATCTTCTGCCGCTTATGCGCAGGTCCCATATCATCGCCCATGCTACTCAACTTCCGCTTCTCCCCACTTTCTGGCAAAGACGGCGCTGTTCCCAATGCTTCTGGTTTGTTCGAGTCATTCAGTGGTCGCATCGTGTCCGCATCCAGCAGCCCAAGGAAATCATCCAGATTCACACTTGCCGAATTGACATGTTGCTGCAGCTGTGTCCCGTACGAGTTCGAGTCATGTAACTGCGAAGAGGGATCTGCAAGACTGTTGATGTACGCCTCCACTTCTGGATCCATGAACGCAGACATGAGGTTGGCATCGTTCGTCGGGGTCTCGGCCTGGACTCCGTCTGCACCAGTGCTGGGCACTCGGAAGTCACGGAGTTGGCTGTAGTCAAACGTGGGCAACGAGGAGAACGGTATAGTCCCTTCTAGACAGGCGTCAGTCGTCGTAGCGCAGGAGACAAAGGATAGCGCACCACCCGGCTCGTCATCCACCTCGGTGATGCTTACATCTCCCACATCAGCCTTTGGGGCCTCAAGCATAAGCCTCTGTCCTTGAGCCTGTGTAGGCGGCCACCCTGGCTGTCTTGCCTCCTTCTCTAATTGCGGCTGCATGGTGCCGAGAAAACGTAGAATGACACACAGCATCCTCTGCTGCTTCTGTTGCTGCGCCTGTGATTTAAGCGCCTCGTCCCAAAGTCTGCCCTCGCTCTCCTTCAGCGTTGACAAATCTTGGATAATGCCCATCTGGCGATGCTGTATATCCGCCAATGTGACAGCAGTATCGTCCGCTGCGGCGCTCGAGTCAGACGACGATGTGACAGCCTTCTTCTCCTTGGGCTTCTTGGTTAAATGTATGCGTTCGACCTGCGCTTCCCCTCCACGAAAGAAATTGGGATGAGCGTATCGCAGTACTTCAGCTTCGTGGTCACGGTGCATCGAGCCTTGCTGGAGATTGGTGATCTTGCGAAACCCGTACCCGTTCAGCTGTCGCACAAAGGCCGCCGCTTTCTCAGTCTTCATCCACCGTGGGATGACCTCCTCAGCAAGACGCTTCTCGTCGTGTACTTTGATGTGTCAAGTCAGCCACAGAAGTTGGCGGAAAGTCAGGACGCACTGCACAACGACATTCCATCCTCTGACCATGAAATGATATCGTTCGTGTCTTCGTCGTTCACCATCTCCCATAGCTGGAACGGAAACCGCACTCTTGAGCTGCTAGCTAATTTTGAGCCAGCCATCGTGTGTGTGATTCGGAAAGTGAGGTGATGGTCAGAATGAAAGCGTGAAGATCATCACGGTCACAGCCACCCCCACAGGACTGCAGATCACTGCTGTCAAGAGGAGTCCAGGGGTACTGTATTTGAACGAAAGCAAAGTCGTGAATCATAAGTCGAGCCAAAGGTCAGTAGGGAGCTATGTACGCTATATTATAAATAATTGTCCACACGAGATCACCGCAACTCAACAGGCCACTCTTTCCGCCTGCGCCATCTGCCTTCACTGTCGAAGCGCGGGTTTGGCGTATAATTCAGGCCATCAGAGAGACCCCTCCCGACAGGGAGTATCCACCCTATCCATGAAGTACCCATGGTGTCTTCCCAGCCCGCTCTCGCAGATCCCATCCACCAGATATTGCCCTCTTTGCCTATACGTCCCCATTCTTTGTTCCACGCCTGCTTCAATCGGATTTTGGCACTGAAGAGAATGAGAGAATACTCGAATGCTCGATCAAGACAACATACGGGAAGTTGCAGAAACCTAATGCACCACTGATGAGGTGGTCTTCCTTTTCCTTCATGCTCTGGTCGCGCATGCTTTCGACAGTGGTCTCCGAGAGGCAGAGTAGGCGGACGTGGGACGCGAACAAACTGGATGTGAATAAACAAAACAAGGCAGCCCTGGCAAGCGTCAGCTACGGGAAAATTGATAGGTAGACACACGTACAGTGCTATGATAACAATTCTCTGCGCATCGATATCGCTATCGCTTTCCTTGACCGTGTATGCAAGGAGCGTCGCGAATACGTAGGCGGTAAACATCGCAGTCGCCTGATTAAAGTTGATGAAGAACTTGTGGTTGCGCGCACCGACACACTGTCCTATCCATGGACAGTGATGGTCGAACTTGAGCACACAGGTCCCGCATATCCTACAATGATGTGCTCGATAGGGTTTGATAATTTCGTCCTTCGAACAGTATCGGTATTCCGGTAGTAAGACGGGCGTAATGGGTGGTCGACGGGTAACGTTCATCATAGCCATCTTCACGCGTAGGTCATCGATGCGGTCTTTGTCAGAAAGTGCGGTTGCCGGTAGGGGAAGACCGCTGCGAACATCATAAGGAGCCTCGGGTGGCCGGTTGTCTGGGTTCGATGACTGAAGCGCACTTTGCACCGCCAGGTCTTCGTATGACGGACCACCGATACTGTCTCGTCTCGCAATGCTACTTCGTGCAGGATTACTCAGAAGTCCAGCGCCAAGTTCGCCGTTGGTGGGCAGGTAAGGCTCTGGCTGTGAGGTCTTGGACACATGCTGGAGGGAATAGTCGGTGACAGCAAACGTGAGAAAGAGCGAGACATACATCACGAGCGAATCCTGGAGGAGTGATGCACGTCTGGCAGGCCACTGAGTAACGTTGAGTACGCATTAATAGAGACGCACCATGTAATATGCCCAGAGCATCCATAGGTATAAGGGGCAGAACACAGTCAACAAGGCAACTAGGAAGTCCTTCAGCAGCAATTCTTCATCCAAGATTGCCCACGCACTTCCTCCGCCCCGACTGAGAGACTGGTAGTGCCCATGGATTGCGGGCACGCATAGACGGCCAATATAGACGTATGCTGTGTAGACCATGATGCCGAAGGTGATGGGGACCATGAGCTTGATGACCAGCCATGGCTGAGGCTCCGTCCGCGCCTCGGCGCGCGCCCTGCTCTTCGCGGCCGACTCTTCGATGACCGCACAGCACGATTGTTGTGGCGGCATGCAAAGTGCAGAGTGTGACGTAGTGACGGCCATCAATGCACAGATCAGGCGCGATCGAGCAATAAAGCGTGCTAACGTTCTTGCCATCATCCATTGTTCCCGTCATGTCCTTCAGCGACCTCCGTAAATCCAGAAAAACTCAGTCATTTGTTGGAATCCCTGCAAAACAGGAGGCATCAGAGCCTGTCGTGACGGCGCCAGATTTGCACAAAAACTTGCCTTCTCACCTCGAAGTCCGGACAACTCAGCACGCGGGCAGAGGCCTATACGCGGTTGCAGACATACCAATTGGTAAGTTTTGTCTTTATCACGCTGGGATACACCATATATCAACAGTCAGGCTCAATTATACTCGCTACTAGGCCTCACGTAGCAGTATTGTCGACTCCGCATTTGGAAAACCACTGTTCCCATTGTTTTGGTGCCGAGAGCCCACAGGGCCTCAAGCGCTGTACTCAGTGCCTGCGGGTGCGCTACTGTGACGCTGTGTGTCTGTCCAATCGTTCGAGCGATATTCTCCTCCTTACTCGTTAGCAGACATGTCAAAGCAAGGATTGGTCGTTACACAAGCATGAGTGCCCAGCCCTTCAACGCTGGGAAGAGGCAGTTCCTTCTGCAGATATGCCACAAGTTCCCAGCGACGCAGTTCGCGCTATTGCTCGTATCCTTTGGTTGCGCCAGAAGAAAGGATTCGATAGTGTAATGGTTAGTGCACTCACTTTACAGTTGGCGCGTTGCCTAATACTTACACAGAGCAGAGAGCTCGATGCCATGCAATCACGTATGTTTTCTCTCCCGACACCATCATCTGTTTAACAAGCCGACAGACCGACAGACCCTCCCAGTTTCCTCTGCTGAGATACACACTCATCTATCCCATGCCCTCGTCCAATACCTAGGACTGCGGTCACCTCAAGATCTCGCGCAATTCAACATCCACTCAGCTGCAGATCTACTGGATATAACTTCTCGTGTACGTCCAGCTCATCTTCCTCTTGAACAAGGGACCGATCCTCATTACAGTTCACAACGAACACATTCACTGTCATGGACACCGTACTCTCGCCGCTGGGGGCATCAGTGTCTCCGACCGTCGCACTGTTTAATCATTCGTGTCAGCCAAATGCCGTCGTTGTCTTCCCTCGAGCACAGCGCACCCCACGGTTGTCTGAGCCACAAATGCAGGTTATTGCACTGCGACATATTTCGGCAGGAGAAGAGGTAAGACTGCTCATGTATGTGTGATTTTTGCGCGCTCACCGCGACTCCAGGTCTTATCAGCCTACATCGACATTACCATGCCTCGCGCCATACGACAAGAGGCGCTCAAGGAGACGTACAACTTTGACTGCAAATGTACGTTATGTACAAATCCGCCGGCCGTATGTCCACAGGAGTCAATGTACTGCCCCAAGGCCTGTGGTGGTGTATGTCCATTGCCCACCGAAGGTTCGACGGCCTATCGCTCCGCTCGTCACACGCTAACATACGGTGTAGACAACCCTCTCGCCATGTGCACGCAATGTAAATCTGCTGTGAGGGATACCGATCAAGTGCTCGACGGCGTCCGCGTCGGCCAAGAGGCACTCGACAAGGCCACCGCACTCCAGTTCACCGATCCCGCAAAGTCGCTCCAGCTCACCTCGAAGCTGATTCCGATCCTCACCTCTGTAGGCCTTACGCCTTCTGCGCATCCTCTACTCGCGCTCTGTCAGCTTCAGAAATCTTTTCCTCTGCCGGAGCCTCTGACCCAGGACGCGCTAGACGATGCTATCCGGGTGACATCCAAAGCCGTGACAGGTCTGGTTGGAATCCTGCCTGAGGTACATCCGGTCGTGGGCATCACGCTATTCGAACTGGCGAAGCTGCTTGCTGTAGATGAGCCTGAACCAAGGGACACACAAGTGGCTGTGTTCCCACCCTCGGGACCGCCCCGCTTGAAGCTAGCATACGATACACTGCTGCGCGCTCGCGCGTCGCTGCTCTGCGGCATGGGGGTGCAGAGTGAAGGTGGACAGGTCGGAGCGGAGGTGAGGGAAATGCTCGTTGCGCTCGAGCATGAGATTGCGGTATGGAAAGACGGTGTGAAGAATGTCCTGGCGGACATTCCGAAATAAGAAGACGTGGTTTGCATGTATACACACTCTGTCATTTGGTTTGATAAAACGGCAAAGGCCTTTCCGTCGCTTCATCCATGAGGAACTCGGCGTCGAAGGTGTCTTACAACGGAGAAGATTCGACCATCCCGACGCATGCCCCTGCCTAGTTGTGTGCCCAGACGAACCCACTCGCACGCACCCCGCTTATGTGGTGGGGCGCGCAGCGATCATCAATTGAGTAACTTGGCTCCTGACTCTGAGCTTTCCGAAGGTTCGCTGGCCTTTTTTTTCTAGCAACATCCGAGTCTCAGATACGTCGACTGAGTCTCGGATACTGCTCTAAACGACGCACGAAAGCTCGATTCCATATTTTATTATTGTACCCTCGTACCTCGCTTTCTTGAGGAAACGCTGTATAGAACGCCGGCTTTTCGACCATCAGCAATGTGTCTCGTTTGTTTAGTTTGATTGCACATGGCGCCTGCATAAGCGCTGCCATAATGGTGGCAGGCGGGGGTGGATAATGGACGCATTAATCGGCGGGGGTCAGCCCACCCCTGTGTGCAAGCCTGCAGGGTACAGTCCCCTGTATTTTCTGCGTGTATAAATCAGGCCGCGAGGCAGATGGGAAAAAGTTCAGTCTTCTCCCCACTCAACCTCTATCTTCCTCCCCGCCACCCCCGACTCCAGACATCATGCCCACCATCAAGATCAAGCCCACCGCTGGGACTCTTCACGTCAGCTATAACATCTCGACGCCGACAAACACGAACGCGAAGACTATCGACCCTAAGCTGCCGACGATTCTATTCTTGCATCCTGTGTATATCGCGTCTGAGCTTTTCCATGGTGAGTTGCGACTATCTACACGCCGTGTACGCATCGAGCTCATGACTTGCAGGGCAATTCGCGGACCGCCATTTGCGCCAGTTCAATCTCGTCGCCCTAGACCTTCGCGCCCATGGAGAGACCGGGGGCGATTGCCCACTGAAGAAGTGGAACCAGGAGGCGGCGGCTGACGACATTGCAAAGTTCATGGTACGCGCCTCGCCTGATGCTGGGGTTCCATTCTGGGTTCGAAATTTAATGCTTCCCGTTAGGACGCGTTGAAACTTCCGGCGTGCCACATCTTTGGCCTGTCGATGGGCACTATCATTGCCCTCCAGCTGGCGGTATCACACCCAAAGAAGGTGCTCTCGCTTTTCCTCGTCTCTCCTCTCGGTCTTGCAGAGGTGTGTGTCCATTTTATCGGTGTCGTTCGCCGTGTTTTGACCTCGCGATCGCTCTATAGCCTGAGGATGTCGCCGCTGGTCGTGAGGAGATTGGAGAGTACTGGTCAGAAGGCTTGAGGACCAACGACGACGCTGCCTTGTCAGATGCCGTCCACGGCGCCCTCCAACTCGCCTTCAACAACGCACAAACAAACATCGCAGCAGCTGTTACCGCGCGCGCCGTCCCAAACGCCATGAAGAACTGGACTAAGAAGAACATCGACTCGTACAACGTCGGCACTGTCAAGTTCTTCACCGACCGCAAAGAGCACTCGCGTGAAACTTTGAGCAAGTTCAAGTTCCCTGTGCACCTCGCGCACTGCATGGACGATGTCGCATACCCCCTCGAATTCACCGAGGCGTTCCTCGCGCAGTTGAAGGACGCCGGTGTCAACACGACATTCAGCACCATTCCTGACGCTCCGCATTTCGGATGTGTGACCCACCCTGAAATGTTTGTCTTTTCCAGTTGACCCTTCGCTGTCATTTACTTATTCCCATGTAGTATCAACCCAGTTCTCTACGACTTTGTTATGAAGCAAACGTCGGGACCTCTCCCTCCTCCACCAGCATCAGTTGTCTCGCCTTTCGAGGCGACGTTGGTAAAGTGCGGGCTGAAGATCAACGACGATGACGACGATTAAACGCGTCTGCCCAACGGCAGCCACATGTATCTCTACATTCCACATCTATCCTGTTTGTCTGCTTTTTATGGTTGCTGTACTATCTGTAGTCGTTCATTCGTTTCAAAGTACCCTTCTCTCGGAGAGAAAGGTTGTAGAAAAATTTGCATAACGAGGAAAACTTGCATTGGAATCGCCTTTCTGTGTGAACGACTTGGAATTTTAGTTAGAGCAAGGAACGGGTTCGACGAAAGGGAAAGTGGCGCGCTGGCAGTAGCATTTTCCAATAGGAAGCCAGTAGGAAGCTATCGGCGCGTGTCAATGACTATGGTGGCGTTGACCCTTCGGATTTCTTATTAGAACTACCCCGTTAATTACCCAAGTTATGTCAACATAACAAACACATGCTAACCACCTCCGTCTGCATCATAGCATTGTTGTCAGCACCTTCCTAAACGAGTTTGATATGCTTTTATTCCCATTGGGAGATGGTTGATTAGGTTGGATTGCATGCGGAGTGTACCTGGGGATATGGGAGATTTAAGTATTAGCGTTGGGTTGGGGAGGCGTGCCTGCGACCAGCATTACTCTGGAATTCCCAAGAACGTGTCCTCGTTGGGGAATGTTTACATACTTTGAACCCCGGACCTTGACCACACCGACACGCGCCTGATGCGCGCCAGGCGCCTCCCAGTGAAGCCGTTATTTTCGGCTCGACAGAATGCTCCCATTCACTATGAATTTCAATTTGGCGCAAGGAGCCTCAAAGTGTAAACCTCTGGCGCTGCTTTGATTCTTGCCTACATGGTGTAAGCCCCAGTCCTAGAAACGAGAAAACCGAGGACGCAAAACATAACAGTCTTGTTGGTGGAAAAGCATGGGTAGGCAAAAACGTTGCCGGTGGACAATGGGGCACCTCCTAGTCAGCTCATATAATGATGACTGGTAGCAGGTCATGCGTCAAGCTATGTGTCCTCTATCTTTGCTTCTAGAGGAAAGAACAAGGTTCGCGAGCTGTTTGAGTGGGTACAGCCCGAATGCAACTGTACATCATACAATAAGGTTTCTGCCGTTATCAACTTCGAGGGTCTGCGATCTTCTGTGATGGTACAAGAACGAAATACAGTGTGAAAGTTATACATACTCATACACGGGGGACTTCGATTCGGCGGAAGCAAGCGAGCCACTTGTCGCCTTTATTCCGCTCCACCTTCTTGCCTTCCTCTGTACTGTTGTACACGGCATCGACGATGGGCCCTTTGCCCTCTGCGCGCAAGTCGTCCTCGGTGACGGGCTCGAACATGGGGAAGGATTCCAAATGCGACTTCATCCACTCGTGCAGATCCTTGACGTCGGTGATAGTATAGACGATGCCGCCGGGGCGTAGGACATAGGCATACTCCGCCAGGAGTGTGGGGGAGATGATGCGTGCCTTGTGCTTGCGCGCTTTGAAGTGTGGGTCTGGGAAGAGGAAGAAGAGGGCGGAGAGCGAGTGTTTGCCAAAGTAGTTTGGGAGAAACTTCATTGCGTTGGCGCGCACGATGGACACATTTTGGTAGTGTGCGCCATCGTCTGCGTTCTGCTCGGCCGCGGTGACGCGAAGGGCTTCGATGCGGTCCTGTACATACTGAGAAACTTGGACCCGGATTTCGAGACCTGCGTAACGATGAGCATGGTCACGGAACAATCTTGGAAGGATAGCACGCACCCAGCATGAGGGTATCGGGATATAGAGGTGCCAGTGCGATCAGAAGCCCTCCGAAACCACAGCCGACGTCGGCGAATTCTGGCACCTTGCCGCTGGGGGCAAGCTTGGGATAGTGTACAGTCCAATCGCAATGGCCAGGAGAGTGGGGATATTCGAGATTATGGTCTGAAAATGGATTGGCATGCGCGCGTTGTCTGTAAAAGCGTTTCTATTCATGTTTGTTTTATTGGGAAGACCGGGGTTGCAGAAAATTGGACGCACTTGAGGCAAATTGCTGTTCGTTGGTGGTTGTTGTTGGGCCGCGGCGTCGGGCACGGCAGCGTCCTGGCGTTTTCGTTTGGTCATTTCTGCGCGATGGATGGATGGCAAGCTGATTTTTTCAAAACTCGGTACCACTAACATTGGCCATGACGATCTGCCATCGGGCCGGCGACCAATCACAGCCCTTCCGACTTCCCCAAGAGAAATTATATAAAGGAACTCTTCCTCGGCTATTTGCGGACGAACACTCCTTCCTCCACATCCACCACTAGTGCTCATTTCGTCATGGCTTTGAATGCTCGCTCTGTCCTTCAACTCGTATGTTATCCATCCGTATTGCTCAAGAAGACTCGCCAATATCTCCCCACAGTCTAGGTCCTCTGTTGGCCGGAGATTCTCGACATCGGCCTCGGCTCGTAGTGCCTTGAAGGAACGCCTGGCTCAGCTCATTCCCAAGGAAATCGAGAACGTGCGCATCCAACGCAGTGCTTCTGCTATCCCCATCCAACCAGTCGTCTCTAGGTCAAGGCCGCTCGTATCGAGCACGGAAAGAAGTCGTTCGGACCCGTAACTGTTGATCAGCTCTATGGGTGCGTCTACATGTTGGAGGTTGTGTCCAGCCGTGCTTACGTTTTCGCAGTGGTATGCGTGGCCTCCCCGCCCTTATCTGGGAGGGTTCAGTGCTCGACGCTGGTATGCTCCCCTGCCGATTCACTACCACAACCTGCTGACCTTGCGGAATAGATGAGGGTATCCGTTTCCGTGGCCTCACCATTCCTGAATGCCAGGAGCTCCTTCCGAAGGCGCCCGGTGGCAATGAGCCCCTCCCCGAAGCACTTTTCTGGTTGCTCGTCACTGGCGAAGTCCCCACTCAGGAGCAGGTTACCGACCTTTCCAAGGACTGGGCCGCCCGCGCAGAGATTCCCTCATTCGTGGAGGAAATCCTTGATCGCTGCCCACCTACCCTCCACCCCATGTCCCAGTTCAGCTTGGCTGTCACTGCGCTTAACCACAACTCTGCCTTCGCTGCCGCCTACCAAAAGGGCATCAAGAAGGCTGACTACTGGGAGCCTACATTTGAGGACACCATGGACTTGTGAGTCGCGACGCGACGCGTATCCGTTCTCACCTGACATTACCCCAGGATCGCCAAGCTTCCTAACATTGCCGGCCGCATCTACCGTAATGTCTATGGCAAGGGCAAGGTCCCCGCCATCGATGTCAACAAGGACTACTCTGCAAACTTGTCCACTCTCCTTGGCTTCGGCGACAACGAGGCCTTCGTTGAGCTCATGCGTCTGTACATCACCATCCACAGGTAAGAATTTGTCGTCCGTCAGCATGCCTCCTGCTAATGATTATGTAGTGACCACGAGGGTGGTAACGTTTCTGCACACACCGGCAAGCTTGTTGGCTCTGCACTTTCCGACCCCTTCCTTGCTTTCGCCGCCTCCCTGAACGGTCTCGCTGGTCCTCTCCACGGCCTCGCCAACCAGGAGGTTCTCCTCTGGCTCACCAAGATGGCTGATGCCATCGGTGTTGATGCAACAGACGAGCAGGTCAAGCAATACGCTTGGGATACCCTCAAAAGCGGAAAGGTTGTTCCCGGATACGGCCACGCCGTGTTGAGGAAGACCGACCCGCGCTATACTGCTCAGCGCGAGTTTGCGTTGAAGCATCTCCCTGAAGACAAGATGTTCAAGCTTGTTGGCCAAATCTACAACATTGTGCCGAATATCCTGCTCGAGGCTGGCAAGGCCAAGAACCCATGGCCCAATGTCGATGCGCACTCTGGTGTTCTCCTTACCCACTACGGCATGAAGGAGATGAACTTCTACACTGTGCTGTTCGGTGTGTCCCGTGCGTTCGGTGTTGGTGCCGCGTTGATTTGGGATCGTGCGCTCGGTGCTCCTCTCGTTCGTCCTCTTCGTCTCATCGTATATTATCTCGTGCTAACTGCTGCTGTAGGAACGCCCGAAGTCTTACTCTACCGAAAGCATCAAGAAGATGTTCGCGGGCAAGTCGGCATAAACTGGGATTTGTACACTGGAGTTCGCTATATATTGTACATACATACTCACGCCCTAATGATGAATGCCGCTGTGCCTTCGCTGTTGTGTCCATTCTTTGCGTTGGAATCACATGATTGAACCTGAAGTGAATCTCGGTTTTTGGGCTCTGTCGAATTGCGAGGCAAAGTTTGGGCCCCAAATAAGCAGGACTTTGTTCATCACGCATTCAGTTCTTTGTGTAGACTTTGCTTGCTCAATGACACTCATTGAGGATACAAGGTGAATGGCTCGAGACGACGGTAAATCTTGTTTCGAGTTCTCAAAGCTGCACATTTCCGATGGCGGAAGGGATTCCATTTACTAACTGAACATGCCGCCAGCTTACGCCATTGAGTCTTGCTAGATGACGCGGACGAACCATGTAAGTAGAATGAATGAATGAAATCGAACTCGAGGCTGTCCGACCACAATCGCGAGCGTCCCGACCGACACATGACGTACAACATCGGTCCGGGGGTGCGCGCGGCAAATAGGCCCAAAAGAAGCGATCACCAAATTTTCGAGTCTGACCTTCATCACCGTCTAAGTCACAATGCGTGCGTTTGGCGAGCGACTCTAACGTTCTGCGTGCGATGCTGACGGTCGAACAGCACCAAAGAAAGCTAAGAAGGTGTCGCTGAACGAGTTCCTTGGCGATGGAGGTTAGCTTTTTGTGTGGCGGCATGGGGATGGGAAACTGATATGCGTCTCCAGGCCTTGGATCGTGGGCCGATGAGATGGACAACCTGCCGTCTGCCCGTGCGTATTCTCTGCTGTTGTTATGCAATAAAGGAATTGACCCCATCCAGCTGCTGCACGCGCGGAGGGGGATACGGGCGGCATGGGTGACAGACCTGGCCGGCGCGATGACTTTATGTCTTCCCGACGTGGGTGGCACAGTAATGAGCGTCCGGGCATCTTCTGAAAGCTGTCTTTCTCTCCAGCCGATAGGCAGGGTTTCCCGCCTCGCGAAGATCTTCCTCTCCCCACCGGCCCGCCATACACGGCGTTCATCGGAAATCTGGCCTTTGACCTTGGAGAGTCAGAGCTGGACGAGTTCTTCTCAGCTTGCAACGTGCGTTTACTGCATGAGCATGCATGATTGCACTCTAATTCGGTGTTTGCAGACCAAATCAACCAAAATCATCAAGGACAGGGATGAGAAACCCAAGGGATTCGGATATGTCGAGTTCGCGGACCTTGATGGTCTCAAGGCGGGTCTTGCACTCAGTGGAACGGTGCGTGCGGATCTTCGTTCTCAGCTTGGACTCAGTCTGACTCCTTTTGTCAGAGTTTTGCAGGCCGTACGATTCGTGTCAGCGTTGCCGAACCACGTCAGTTCATGACTCCTCATGTATCCGTGCATTACTCATACAAGACACACAGAAAAAGAACGATCTGGATTTGGAGGAGATGATAGCAAGTTTGACAACCCATGGCGGCGTGATGGCCCACTACCTGATCTTCCTGGACGTGGTGGAGGAGGCGCCCGCCGTGGTTACGATCGTGACCAAGAGCGCATGCCTAGCGTGAACGAGGGCCCGAACGACTGGCGCTCAGCAATGCCCAGCCGGGCTCCTGGCGGGCCAGCCGACGATGGCGCCCGGCGCCGAAAAGACCCTGCGTTCGAATCTTCAGGTGCTGCAGATAGTGCCGACAATTGGACGATGGGAAGCCGCTTCCGCGCTTCTGAAGATGCGCCGCCCTCCAGATTTGGTGCCGGTCGTCCGCCACGCTCTGATGGACCTCGAGGTGATATGGGCCCCCCACCACCGCCACGGGAGGAAGAGAGAGATTGGAGGGCGAAGCGGCCACTAGGCAGTTCGCGTGCGTCCGCTTTCTCTATGCATCCGCTTCCTACTGAACAATAACAACAGCTACGAGTTCAAACCCGCCAACACCACAAATGAGGCGCAAGCTCGAACTTCTCCCTCGCACTGGGAGCGGATCTGGCACGAGCACTCCTCTCGCGTCGCCCAAAATTACACCCGCCGCTCCTCGTTCCAACCCATTCGGTGATGCCAAGTAAGCCTTCATTTTCACTTCAAAATCAGTATCTAACATCGCTTCTCAGGCCTGTCGACGTCTCTGCACGCGAGCATGAGGTCGAGGTGAAGCTGGACAGAGAACAGCATTCCATGTCGCGCAACAGCTCACGCACAGGTTCACAACGCCCTGCGAGCCGTATAGGAAGTCCTTCCTCAGCAACCCCGGCGGCATCCCAACCGTCTTCTCCACGCTCTGCAACCGCACAGTCGCGCGCGGCCCCCGCCAACGTCCGCCCCGCATTCAGCTTCGCGAACGCAGCGGGAAACCGCAAGGAGGTGGAGAACAAGGATGTGGATGCACTTGCGTCGCAGGTAGCTGGGACCACGGTCTAAACGAAACTCGAAATTTTATAAAGGCGTCGTGAAGCCTAAATTCAATGCTGATGGAAGGCGTTGATGTTGTATGTATCCTTATGCAGTGACTTGATTTTTTGCTATATCCCGTTTTTCTTTTCTGTGGCATCCCTCTTTCGCATTGCGTACTTTGTGTGTATCTATGCGATCCATATAAGGGCCCGTTCGGCACCCGATATTCTTGCAGTATTCTGGCGATATTTTGGTCGTTTTGCAGAATCACGATTCTGGCGATATTCTGTGCAAGGCACGCACGATGCCGTAGGCATCGGGGCACGGCGCGAATGTGACTATGTGATTGCTACGTGACGATCAAGGCAGTGGCGCGCGCTGTGTGAATGAAAAATGCTGTTGAGGGAGCCGACGAGGGCCAAGAAAAGGGTGGAAGTCAAGATAAAAATTGACTATTGCATTCTTGGCTGCTTATCTCCCCTTGGTAGCTTACATATGTACAGCAGAGGATCAATTAAGCACAGAACTGTTCATCCCAGCGTGCCACATTGTTTTGGCGCAGTTTACGGTGCATTAAAATGTCGGAAAGCTTCCAAATCTTGGAAAAAATATTTATTTGTACTCTTCAATCGCATACTCAGGTGCTGTATGCCTGCGACAGTGCAAAAACGGCGGGGGCGTGCAGTTCGGCAAGCGCCGAGTTGTCACGCCGGACTCACGGACCGCAATGCTCCTGGCGTGCCTTGCACAGAATATCGCCAGAATCATGATTCTGAAAAACGACCAAAATCGCTAGAATACTGCAAGAATATCGGGTGCCGAACGGGCCCTAAGACACTCTTCGTACATGTAACCTTTGACTCAAAGGCAAATCGAGCTGGTCTTGCGTGTGAGGCGGCGTGTTGACCAGCATAGCATGAACTGGTTTCCCTAGGCAGGTTCCTTCTTGCCAGAGTGGTGGTTGGGTTGAAAAACCTCTTTGAGCCTATGATGGACTGAATGCGTCTTTTCTACCCACGCCGTTAGGTCCACTCAGTTGCACGCTGAATGATCGGTGTTCACCGGCACCGCCGAGCCGTTACAGCGTTCACTGGTCCAAATTGAATATTTCGACTTGAGTGAAACTATGTGGCTGATTCTAATTAGATGTTATCATTGTCATGCATTCGCAGGAATATTGGCCAGCACCATCCATTGCTGAGTCGACGCCGGTCGACGGTCGTCCCTATGGGCTGATCATGCCGGCAAGCCGAAGATAGGTTTCGTTTCGTCCACCACCATCTCAGAGCATAGTGACATTATGAACTCTTTACATCTTGAAGACCAAGTCTCGTCTGACTTTTTGTTTGGTCGGTCGAAGGCACATATGCTCCATCTCGCCGGAGATACCCTTTCAGTGAGTGATTACTCCTCGTCCAATATTACATACTCTCACAGAAATAGCTCACAACGCACCAAGTTGTTTCGGGCATGGAACCTGGAGAGTTCGCCAGACGCAGGGAAGATGCTTGGAATCATCTGAATGGTACCCTCCTCCCATGCCGACTTTCCCTGATGGGCATTGACAATTCAAGCAGTTCAATGCAGCCTCGCATCAGTTTTCGTTTTTGGCATAATGGCCTTCCGACCGTCTGATTCCGTCCTCAAAGCCATTATTTCGGCCTATCAGCGTAACTCTGTCTGCTCTGTGTTGGAAAACCGAACACGGCTAGATGAGGCGCGTGACTTTCCCGGCCCAGTGTACATTTGATTGACGATTCATTCACCTAGATACCTGCACTACGCCTTCCAATCGACTGCAGCTTGGAAGTCGACTTGTCTCAACATAACACACCCATATTCACTAGACATCCTCGTACCGGGGACATCGTGCACCACTCGTACCCTTACGCCACGCTTCCCCGGTTCACACTTCCTTCGACGGACCCCGGACTTCTCGGCATTGCAGCATACACGTTTGATCGCACAACAGCAGATTACAGGGATCCCTGCTCACTCGATATAGTCCAGAAATTCCGGGAAATCTGGGATTCGGACAAAATCGATGAGCACTGCAAGCTTTTCCACTACCGAATTCCGACGCCTCCTTCCTCGCCTCTTCGCACCCCCCGCGGCAAACAGCACGCATTGCACAAGAGAAGGCGCGTCGACGATGACCAAGTTAAGCTCTCCAAACGGACGAGTATCGCTGCGGCGGCCTCCACACCCAGAAAGAGATCTCGTCGCGTCGATTCCAAACGCACCGCAGGACCGAGCTCGTCTCGCGGTGAGACCACTGGCGCTATGTCGTCTTCACTTGTAACACAAGCTTCTTTCCCTCTGATTCAGAAGCGAAAACGGTTGGCGTCGCAAGTACATGACTGCCTCTCAGTTCAGCTAGCGCCCTCCCGGAAGCGTCCGCGCAAGGACCTCATCGCTGTGGGAATCCCAGCGCGGACCGTCTATGAGCGGGCTGCCAAAAGTAAAGGGCGTCTTCTTTAGGTACTGCTACTCGCGACGAGAGAGGTGCTTAGTTAGTGTGTCACAAATGTAGCTTTGAACTTGTAAGAGGTGGACGCGGAAGTGTAATTGTTATGTAACTTTTGGATGGATGTTGTTTGAGTAACAGAAGGTCGTGCTAGCAATCGTACTCCATAGTAGTCAACAACTAAGGGCACAGGTGCTGTCTTATTCTTGACTTATAGACTTATAGACTCGGCATACCTCAATATCGATGTTGTTCAATCATTCAAACCAGTTTTCGAACATGTAAGCAGGTGAACATTGGTAAGTATAGTAAGTGTAGGTCGGATAGGTACGTTGCTGTGGAGGATTGTGTAGTGTAAGGGGTAGATGATTCGAGCCGTTGTTGTATGTAGGTAAGTAAATAAGTAAAAGCAGAGACTGGGATGATGGTGGTGGTTATTAGGTAGAGAATTGATTGGGTCGGAATTAGGACGTCAAGAAAAAAGTTGGAAAAGTTATGGCGCATGTGTTGAACATGCGCCGGGTACGAAAGTGAAAAATTGGAACAGAAATCCCCTGCCGTTGACGTCTCGCTCGTCCATCGTCTACATTCTCCATCTACGTCCTCTTCTTCTTTGCCATGGGCCTCACATCTTGCGCGGCAGCTTGAGAAGTGCTCGCAACTGCATTATCATCACCCTCATCCTCATCGTCAGCAGCACGCTTCAGAATCTTCTTAATCTTCTTCACAGACTTCTTGCGCTTAAGAACGGGAGCCTGAGTCGCCGCTTTCTGATTCAAGTTGGGAGTGGATTGCGAACGCGTAATGCGAGGGCGGTCCACCACCTTCCGAAGCTCAGTGGCTGCCTTGGCATCTGCAGCAGCATTGGAGCGTGTGTTCTTGCGTACCGTAACACCAGTCTTCTTCTTCGAACGCTTGGTGGCCTTCATTGCAGGAAGCTGAATATGCCAGACATCGTCTGGCAACAGCCCAGCCCTGTACTGCGTGGGTGTCTCAATGATATTGTCCGTCGTCCACCCGTCCACCATTTGCTCAAAATCTTGCACCGCATTGAGGATTGTGGGTGTAAGGGTGTCAAGAAACCCGTTCCAGGTGCGAGACGTCTTCATCCGGTCGCGGTTGCGTGCATTCCCAAAGCTGACAAGCAAGGGATGGCAGTTTGCAAGAAGGAGAATACCGTCCGATACCGGTGCCTTGAAGTGTTCGTCGCTTTCAATAGTCCACAAATCTATCGTCGGGCGGGACCAGCCGAATGGGACAAATAGGTAGAGCTGTCCAGGGGAAGTTTTCGCATCTGTTGGCGGAATCCACTGAGATGTCGTGAGCTTTCTTTTGGGTAGAGCTAGAGGTGTAGAAAATCATACATCGTAGATCTTGATCCTTTCCGAAGGCGAGCACTCCTTGTTGTGAGCGGTTATTTCTCTGAGGCGGTAAGGAGGGCTGAAGTCCGTCGGCGAAGAGACAGCCAGCAAAAGTGCCTTCCCACTCGTCCATAGCTTATGAACATTGGCGGATTCTAGGACAATGCCATCAATATTGTCTCGTTGATATTTCTTGAATAGGCAACGTACTATTACCAAGGTTCTGATTATGGTTTGTATTGAAGGTTCCTGGCGCCTCACCCGAGAGTCTATCAATCCTATGAAGCTGAACGAAATCAGTTGAGAAATCTCGGAGCAGAGACAGTAATAATAAGACATACCATGGCAGGCGCATATTCTCTAATATCAACAAAGTGGCCAACATCCGCTATCACGTCCTGGAACGTAAACATGCACTTAGAGCCTGCGAAGGACTTTGCGGTAACGATCTCCGCGAGAACGGAAGATGCCTTGCGAATGGGACGACCGTTGAGAACCGGAAATGTTTCAAACTCGCGTAGCTGGTAGGTAGTTGTCTGGGTGGGTGGGATACTATTGGGAAGAATAGGTGTGTTGAGATCATTTGCAAAGCTGAAGTCGACGCCATATTTTTGGTTCAGGAAATGAAAGAGGTCGTAGGCGCGGCGCATGCGTATGTCGTAGGAAATGCCAGTTGCAGAGTGGTCGCCTGAGATACCCGCAACAAGCAGCGTGGGCACTGCTGCCACGGACATCTTGGGCGATTTGGCAATCGAAGTGGTGGTAAGAGAGAGAAACGCGAGGTCGTAGCCGGCGAGCCGTTCGATCCCTCTGATTCCCTCCCCGAATGTAAGTCCGCTCACGTGATGGGACTCGGCCCGAATCTGCCACCTGTCACACAGATCGCGTGGTGACTGGTCACGTCTGTCTCCGCCCTTCATCACCATCCGACTTGGAATAAGTTATCACAATGAACATTCTTCACCTAGAACACGATGTATCGAATTCTTTCTTTTTTGGGATGCCGGAGGAGCGTCTCTTACACAAAGGCCCAACGATAGCCGTACGTCGTCTATTTCGCTGATCAAGTTACTCGAGCACTTTTAATCTGTTCGCAGCTCATATCACACCAAATTGCATCTGGACTTCGGCCCGGCGAATTCGCCCTCAGGAAAGATGAGTTATGGAATAAATTGCATCGTGCGTACGACTTTAAAGCTTGTCCTCCACTCAGTCTAACAGCGCGTTTAGTACAACGCGGATTGGCATTATCATTTACCGTTTTGAAACTCTGCTTTCGTCCTTGCGAAGACGTTATCAATGCCATTCTGAAAGTCTATCAACATAATGCTTCATGCGGCTCTCTTGAGAGTCGCGTGCGCCTTGATGAGGTGCGTAACACGCATGAGGATGCGATACGCAGATTGATCCTCGAAAAGGTCCCTCTGCTTCGTCTGCCTGTGGAATGCAGCCTGGAAATTGACAGGAAGCTTCACCAATATCCCATCTATACCAAGCATCCTGAGAGCGGCGCTGTCACGAACCATTTCTATCCATACACCACCCTCCCTCGGTTCACTCTACCTTCAGCGGATCCCGGGCTCCTTTCAATCACTGCCCAGCATGTTTCTCGCCTTATCCTCGCGTCTGCAGCATCGGCAGAGCTCACCCCTGACCCCATATCGCAAATACCAGAGCTGTGGCGCTCAGCCGGTATTCGTGTGCATGCCCAGGGCTTTTGGGACGAGTCTTCCTCCGATGTACCCACTTCTCAACATTCACCGGAAACCCAGTCCAGCACAACAAGCAGCAAGAGGAAGCGTAACGATGACACTGTAACATCCAAGCCATCAAAACGGGTCCGCGGTTGTACAACGCCAGAACAAATTTGCGCCCGGAGGAATCAGAGTCGAGTGTGCGCGTCTGCGCGTCGACCGGAGCGCTCTCGCGACGAAATCTGCAGCATGTATCACTCTCCGAAGGCGCAAACAGTCCCACCCCATGTCGTACTGGCCGCAGCGAGTGGGTCGTCTGTAACCTCAAAACGCAAGAAAGACGACTCGCAGATCTGCGATTCTCAGCAAGACATAACTCCCAAGGCGAAGCGCACGCGTCGGGATATCTCTGCGGTGGTGGTGCCAACACGGACAATATATGCAAGGGCATCCAAAAGCCAGGGAATCGCACGTATGAGTCGGATGCGATGAGCAGCCTCAGGCGTCTTTGCCTCGACTGCGCCCCGCTGTAGCTGGATGTCGCGTCCGGGCAGACATCGACAACGTCTCGGGCCCTTGGCATCGACTATCGTGTCAATGTCATTGTACCCACCTCCGTGCTCTCTTCTTCTCCAGCGATACCTCATCCTCATCCTCATCCCTACTATATCTCGTGCCACCTGCGATACCCAATGATTTGCTTTGCGCCGAAGTAGCCCTAGTTAGCTAAATGTATATTAGAACAGATTAGAACTCGAACGTCGTTACCAGGCTATTACCGTTTGGACAGAGCGAGACTGGAGAGAATGTGGTCGTTGCTTCCACAATTCGCGAGTCTCTAGCATCCCGCAAAGATCCCAAGTCCCAGTCTGGTCGGTAGGCCCCATGCCACTCACACTAAGCAGCTGTGTCACTGTGCATTTGCTCTAACATTGAGGACATGATGATTGGTTGTGACAATGATAGCACGCCAATTCAGAAATGCAAGGCATCGAAGGATCGTACGAAGGTAAGTAGTTCTCGCCATCTCGCCGTGACCTCGGGACTAGGAGAGATTTTGACAAGTTTCAATATAGACCCTCTTTCATCAACTCTAGTGGTAACAGGATATGAAGCGTAAGGTGGCTGTCATGCAGTTGGCCTTGCAGTCCGTCCAGCTCCTGATTCATAGTGCTCACATCAACTAGGGCTATGAGGCAATGTCTCTGGGCGAATACAGGTATGAAATGTCTTCTTCATCTATACATAGGTCATGTATCTCGTGTTTGTATAGCGGTCTTGGGAGAGAGCCCTCGCGATAAAGAAGCTAATTTGGGTCGTCTACATCGTCGCGCTGTCGGGAGAGGCGCGCGGGCCCCAAAGTGTTCCGATATCCATTGAGGACATCCTAAGTATGTTTTTGTGTCTATGGTCCCAATTTCCAAACGCACCGCAGGACCGAGCTCGTCTCGCGGTGACACCACTGGCGTTGTGCGGTCTTCACCTGTAACCCGAGCCCTTCCCCCTTTGCGGCGGAGACAAATGGCGTCGCAAGTACATGCCAACTGCCTGCCAGTGCCCGCCGCAAAGCGTCCGCCTGAGGACCTTCCCGCCGTGACAATCCCAGCATGAACAGTCTATAAACGAGCTTCCGAAAGTAAAAAGGCGTTTGACTTGAACTAAGCCCTACGTGCCTGTCTGCAATCGCTCGCCGTCTCTCGTTGTACAGGTGGTCACGGCCCGCAGGTTGCATGGTTTGCCAGCTCAACGTTCAAGCTTCTACAGGTCTACTGCACCCACCGGCCTCAAGCCGGTATTCACAGCGACTGTGTTCCACTCGATGAGACTTAGTGAAGTTATTGCGTAGAGACTTGCTGGGGACTTGTTGACGCTGCTCCCTGGTAGTATCGTATGGTGGGAATGGGCTGAGTCC
The DNA here is from genome assembly GCA_000934385.1 of Cylindrobasidium torrendii FP15055 ss-10. Lineage (NCBI taxonomy): Eukaryota > Fungi > Basidiomycota > Agaricomycetes > Agaricales > Physalacriaceae > Cylindrobasidium > Cylindrobasidium torrendii. The sequence goes on along the minus strand of KN880495.1, from coordinate 23,585 downwards.
CGCAATACGACGAGGTCTATCACGAAGGAAGTTTTGGATGAGGCAGATGCGGAGGCGCAGTTGTTATGTGGCTCTTATATAGATGTTTCTTGGGAATTTTTTGACGGTATCGTTCGACCAATTATTGGGCTAGCAATCGTAGTCTGTATGGAACCACTTACGGCCAAGGGTCCCGCAATGTACCATAGGTTATTCATGACTTATAGGCTAATGACAATAAATCAGACTCGATATCTCCGGCCTCAGTGCTCAATATTACTTCGTTGTCCAGTCATTCACACCAGTTTTCAAATATGTAAGCAGGTGAACATTGGTAGGTATAGTAAGTGTAGGTCGGATAGGTACGTTGCTGTGGAGGATTGTGTAGTGTAAGGGGTAGATGATTCGAGCCGTTGTTGTATCTAGGTAAGTGAATAAGTAAAAGTAGAACTTGGAGTGATGGCGGCGATTATTAGGTAGATTATTGGTTGGGTCGGAATTAGGACGTCAAGAAAAACAGTCGGAAAAGTTATGGCACATGTGTTGAACATGCGTTGTTTAAAAAAGTAAAAAGTGAAAATCAGAACAGAAATCTCAGCGACGTCTTGCTCACTCGTCCGTCGTCTACGTTTACGCCCTTCGAAACCTACTTCCTCGTCTTCTTTGCCACAGGCCGTGTAGCGGCCTGAGAAGTGCTCGCAGCTGCATTGCCACCATCGTCTTCGTCCTCAACCGCGCGCTTCAGAATCTTCTTGACAGACTTCTTGCGCTTAAGAACAGGAGCCTGAGCCGCCGCCGTCTGATTCAAGTTGGGTGTAGATTGCGAACGCGTTATGCGTGGGCGGGCCATGTACTCCTGGAACTCAGCGGCTGCCTTGGCATCTTGAGCAGCATTGGATCGTGTATTCCTGCGCACTGGGACATCATCTCCATCTCCCTTGCGCGTTGGCTTTCGCTTTGGTGGTGGGGCATAGATTGTCCGAGGGCCTTTCAGGCTAGCGGTGAATTCCGTACGCGTTTCAATGATGTTCGCCGTTGTCCAACCTAGGACCAGCTCATCAAAAGCTTCGAGAGCACTCCGAATCACGGGGGTTTGTTGCGCAAGAATGCTATTCCATGTTTTTGCGTCCTGATGCTTCTGACGAACACGCGCACTAGCGAAAGAAACGAGAAGAGGATGATTATTCATGAGGGTTAAAACTCCGTCTTCGGTGGGAACCTCGTAGTTGTGGCCATCGTCTCTCCAGATCGGTATGAACCTCTTCGGCCTATTGAAGGAAATGACCAGGTAAAGGTACCCAGGAGACGTGCTCGATTCTGTGTGCGGAATCCACTTGAAGACTTTAAGCTAAGCGACGACGATGTATGATAAAGAACCCACATCGTAAATGTTTATTCTGTCTCTTGGTGAGCAGCGGAAGTTGTGTTTAGTGATGTATCGCAGGCGTTTAGGAGGACGAAAGTCGGTTGATGAGGTGACCGCGAGTACCAAGGCATTTCCACTTGTCCATACTCTGTGAAAGGTGCTATCCTCTGATCCGATGCAGTCAGAAGTCGAATTATAAGGAAAATGTGAACGCAAACGCACTGAGACAAAGGTTATCTCTGTGGTTCGTGTTGGTGGTTCCAGGAGCAGTACCTGCCAGGCGGTCGACGCGATGGAGCTTTCCAGCGGGATTAGTTGCAGGTAGGTGTGAATTGGGCAATAACTTACAACTCCGGGGACCGGTTCTCCGATCCCAACCCAGTGGCCAACTTCACAATATTCCTCATTCATAGTCACGCAGCAGCGCTCTCCGAAAATAGACTTTGGAATAACGTTGTTCCTGAGGACTTTCGAATCCTCACGATAATCTGGGTTTGTGAAAACCGGGGCCGTCTCATAGGGAGCGAGTTCATAGGAGGCCTTGAGAGTGGGCGGAATGGAGTTGGGGCCAATGGGCAAGGTGAGGTCTCGGTTTAAAGACTCGAAACTTAGGCCGTACGCCTGTAGCTTTGCGGAGAGCTCGTAGGTCCGCTGCATGCGCACTGAGTAGGGGATTCCCGTTGCAGCATGGTCCCCCGAGATGCCTGCCATTGTCGGAGGTGGCGCACATGTTGCCACATCCATGCTGTAGAGCACAACGCAATGGTAGTGGTCGTCTTTGGTCAAGAGGCACAGGCGTGACAAACACCTGCGCGATGTGACTTTGTATGTGATCGAAAGTGCTCCGCTCACGTGATTAGAGAGCCGAAGAGTCCGGTCCGAGCCGGTCTTGAGTAACGGGTGACGATCGCGTCACACCTTCCGTCCACCATCATCACAAACACTCGACGCTATGAACGCTCTACACTTTGAAGACCAGGTCTCGCTTGAACCCTCGTTTGATCAGGTGGAAGCATATATGCTTCATGTCGCAGGGGATAGCAGTGTGGTAAGTAATCACTTGCTGGCCAATATTACGTGTTCTCACGACAATAGCTTATATACCACCAAACCGCCTCGGGCATGGAACCCGGAGAATTTAGCAGACGCAAGAAACATGCCTGGAACAACCTGAACGGTGCATTCCCTTCACATTTTTCTCCTAACTGGCTCTGACAACTTAACCAGTGCAGCGCAATCTCATTACATCCTTCGATCTTGCCAGCATGGCCTTCCGACCGTCTGATTCTGTCCTCAAGTCCATCATTTCGGTCTATCGGAGTAATTCTGTCTGCTCCGTGTTGGAAAATCGAATACGACTAGATGAGGTGTGTGGCCTCCCTGTTTTAGTGTGCATGTGATTGACGGTTCACAAGAAACCTGCACTACGTCTTCCAGTCGACTGCAGCCTGGAAATCGACCTGTCTGCACAGGACACGCCCATCTTCACCAAACATCCCCACACCGGGGAGATTACGCGCCACCTGTACCCTTACGCTACACTTCCTCGGTTCACACTTCCTTTGACGGATCCCGGACTTCTCGGCATTGCAGCCTATACGTTTGATCGCGGAACATCCAATTACAGGGCTCCCTGCCCACTCGATATAGTCCAGCGATTTCGAGAACTCTGGAGTACAGACGAAATCATGGCGCACTGCAAGGTTTTCCACAACCAATTGCCTACGCCTCCTTCCTCGCCTCCTCAAAGTTCCCATGGCAAATCATTGATCTCGCACAAGAGAAAATACATCGGTGATGACCAGGCCAACCCCCCGAAACGGATCCGTATTGCTGCGACGGCCTCTCGCCGCATCAGACCGACTTGCCAGAGACATCGGCGCGCCGATCCTAAACACGCTGCTGTACCGAGCTCGCCCGACGTTGACATCGCCAGCGATGTAGCAACCCTAGTTGTGGTCGAACCTTCATCCCCTTTGAAACGAAAACGGGCGGCATCGCAAGTGCAGGACTGTCCGGTCCAGCAGGCGCCCACTAGGAAGCGTCCTCGCAAGGACCTTCCCACCACAACAATACCAACACGGACTACCTACGAACGGGCTGCTAAGGGCAAAGGGCGTTTTACCTCAACATAACAACATGCGCTCTATTCGCAATTGCCCGCCATCTCGCGCATTGACAATGAGACGTGCGGACGTCGTTGACTGGGCGCGACGTCGACCAGGTCCCGTACTACCAACTGTTGGTATCACGGCATACTCCAGCTGTCTGTGAGGATGTCGCGCAGAGTGTCTTTCTGGCGGTCTTGAATGCGCCATTTGGAACACCATCCGAGGCTCATTTTCTGGGCCACGCGAGATATGTATCTTGTCCAGATCTGCGCACCTGAACAATGGTTGTGAAACTATCCTGTACGCCTGGATCCCGAAACAAAACGACGATTAGTAGTTCTGCTGTACCTAGAGACTGTAAACTGCTATACATATATAGACTTGGACGCTAGCTATGTGGACCATACTATGTAGTATACCCAGAATTAAGAGGGCTGCCAAAAGTAAAGGGCGTCTTGTTTAGCAATATGTGCTGTCGTCCTCTGTCGCTCGCAGTGTCAGTCGCCGCGGACTGAGGCCAGGTATACTGTTACCGTCTCGAACTGGCATTGGAAACAACCGCGTTGTACTTGATGAAACTTAGCAATTGGAGATTCGTTGACGCTGCTTACTAGTGGTAACGAATGCGTCGTGGGAGCGGGTCAAGTACCGCCACTCGCAACGAGAAAGGTGTTTAGCTAGTGTTACGTAGCTTTAGTGGATGCTTATAGTGTTGTTCGAGTAATAGAAGACTTTGAGCTCGCAATCGTAGTCCATATTAGTAGACAACAACCAAGGGCAGTGCTCTATCTTATTCTTGACTTTAAAAACTCAGAATAATTCTGCTCGGTATGTCTCGATATCGATGTTGGTCAATCATTCACACCAGTTTTCGGACATGTAAGCAGGTGAACATTGGTAGGTATAGTAAGTGTAGGTACGGTGCTGTGGAGGATTGTGTATTGTAAGGAGTAGATGATTCGAGCCGTTGTTGTATGTAGATACGTAAGTCAATAAGTAAAAGTAGAGATTGGATTGATGGTGGCGATTATTAGGTAGATGATTGGTTGGGTCGGAATTAGGACGTCAAGAAAAATAGTTGGAAAAGTTATGGCGCATGTGTTGAACATGCGTCGTATAAGAAAGTAGAAACACAGAATAGAAATCTCAGCGACGTCTTGCTCGCTCGTCCGTCGTCTACGTTCGCGCCCTCCGAAACCTACTTCCTCGTCTTCTTGGCCACAGGCCGCGCAGCGGCCTGAGAAGTGCTCGCAACTGCATTGCCACCATCGTCTTCGTCCTCAGCCGCGCGCTTCAGATTCTTCTTCAGGGTCTTGACAGACTTCTTGCGCTTGAGAGCGGGAGCCGGAGCTTTCGCTTTCTGCTTCAAGTTGGGAGTGGATTGCGAACGCGTCATGCGTGGACGATTCTGGGCCGCCGCCTGGAGCTCAGCGACAGCCTTAGCATTGGAGCGCGTGTTCCTGCGCACCGGGACATCAGTGTCTTCGGCATCGTGTGTCGTCGGAGGCGCATGGATTTGAGCAGGAAGCATTCCGGCGTTAAACTGCGCACGTGTTTCGATGATATTCAACGACAGCCAGTCCGCCACCATCTGTTCGAATTTCTCGATAGCCTTCCGAATCTTCGGCGTTTGTTTGCCAACAAAGGTTCTCCATTTTTTCGACTTCATTAGCCTCTGACGATTGCGAGCACTGGCAAAAGAAACTAGGAGAGGATGGTTGTTCATGAAGGTAAGAACTCCATCTTCCACAGGCACGTCGAAGGAGAGGGAGTCAGAGTATCCCCACAGAGTGATTGTCTTGGTTGGCCAATTGAAGAAAATGGCGAGGTAAAGTTGACCCGGAGATGTCTCTGAATCTGTGGGGGGAATCCACTAGAAGCCTTTGAGCTGAGTTACGGAAATTTTTATGAAGAACCTACATCGTAAATGTTGATTCTATCTCTCGGTGCACAGCGCATGTTGTGTTTGGTGATATCGCGCAGGCGCTTTGGGGGACTGAGATCAGTTGTCGAGGAGACTGGGATGACCAAGCAATTTGCGTCCGTCCAATGTGCATGAAAAGCACCATCTTCTGCTCCGAAGTGATTAACGATGCGCTCCGCATAAACCAGCAAATGTGAACATACTCATACAAAGGTTGTCCCGATTGTTGGGATTAGTGGTTCCAGGCATAACTCCAGCCAAACGGTCAATGCGATGAAGCTTATTTGGCGGTTTTAGTGAATTGATAACTGGTATTGGCGAAAGACTCACGACTTTGGGCGCTTTTTCTCCAACGCCAACCCAGTGACCAACTTGACAGTTTACGTGATGGAACCAAATACTGCACTTCGAACCCATGACGGACTTTGGTATAACCTTGCTCCTGAGAGTTTTCGCATTCTTCTTGAGCGCCTTGCCGTCCAGGATTGGGACCGTTTCGTAGGGAACAAGTCGATAGGTCACTTTGACAGTGGGCGGAATTGAGTTTGGGCCAATGGGAAGATTGTTGAGGCGGGTTGCAGATTCAAAATCCAGCTTATAATCATCCCGCAACATTCTGAAGAGGTCGTAGACCCGTCGCATACGCACAGCGTACGGGATCCCCGTCGCAGCGTGATCCCCTGAGATGCCCGACATTGTCGGAGGCGGCGCACATGTTGCCACCTCCATCCCACCAGAAGACACCAGACGGCGTTGATGGGGTTGGTCAAGAGGCACAGGCGTGACAGACACTTGTGTGACGTGATGATTTATATGATCGTACATGTTCCGCTCACGTGATTAGACTTTTTGTTCTGCCGGTCCGCCGGGTCCGGAAGTCGGCGGAGAGATGCGGGTGACGCGGCTGTGACGATGTGTCACACCTTCTTACTACCATCATCACAAACAGTCGGCACTATGAATGCTCTACACCTGGAAGATCAGGTCTCGTTTGACTTCTCGTTTGATGATACAAAAGTCCAATTGCTTCATTCTAATGGAGATACGACTCCAGTGAGATCTTCAGTACTTGTCCGATGTTACGTATTCTAACAGGACCAGCTCGTCTCCCATCAAGCTGCGTCGGGATTGGAACCTGGAGAATTCACCAAGCGCAAGAAAGATGCTTGGAATCAACTGAACTGTGCGCCCCCTTCATTTCTTTCCCTATGTGTATTGACAATTTGGGCAGTGCAACGCAATCTTGCATCCTTCTTTGGATCATACAGCATGGCCTTCAGGCCGTCTGATACCGTACTGAAAGCTATCCTTTCTGTATATCAACATAATTCTGTCTGCTCTGTTCTGAACGACCGACTACGCCTGGATGAGGTGCGCACCCTGCCCGCTTGTTATACGCATGATTGACGGTCCATCAGACACCCGCACTACGTCTCCCAGTTGACTGTAGCCTGGAAGTCGACCATTCCGAACACACCACACCCATATTCACCAAACACCCTCGCACCGGCAAGATCGCGCGCCACCTGTATCCCTACGCTACCCTTCCTCGGTTCTCACTTCCTTCGATGGACCCCGGACTCCTCGGCGTCGCGGCTTACATTTTCGATCGCGATACGGAAGACCATCGGGATCCCTGTCCGCTCGATATAGAGCAGCGATTCCGAGATTTGTGGGACACACACGAAATCATCGAGCACTGCGCGGTGTTCTACAAGCAATTGCCTACGCCCCCTTCCTCGCCTCCTGACAGCTTCCGCGGAGAATCCCCTGTATCGCACAAGCGAAAACACGCCGACGATGGCCAAGCCAGACCTATCAAACGGTCTCGTATCGCTGTGCCCTCTCGTCACATCACACCCAGACAGAGACCTCGGCGCGTCGATCCCAAACGCGCCACTGGGTCAAACTCGCCTCACGCCAGCACCACACCCGATGTAGCACCTTCACTTGTGATCAAACCTCCTTCTCCTTTGAAACGGAAACGAGCCGCCTCAGTGCAGGATTGTCCGGTTCAGCAGGCGTCCACTACGAAGCGTCCTCGTAAGGACCTTCCCGCCGCCACAATACCAACACGGACTGTCTACGAACGGGCTGTCAAGGGCAGAGGGCGTCGCCTTACCTGAACATGACACCATGCATTCTATTCGCAATTGCCCGCCATCTCGCGCATCGACAATGATACGTGTAGGTCGCCGTTGACTCGGCGCGACGTCAACCAGGTCCCATACCATGGTCATTCTACACACTCCAGCTGAATCTCTGTGAGGATGTCGCGCAGAGTGTCTTCCTAGCGGCGTTGAATGCGCTATTTGTAACACCATCCGAAGCTCATTGTTTTGGGCCACGGGAAGATATCTTGTCCAGGTTTGCGCGCCTGAGCAATGGTTGTGGAACCACCCTCTAGTATGTACGCCTGCATCCCGGAACAACACGACGATCAGTAGTTCCGCTGTACTTAGAGACTGCAAAGTGCTACACATATGTATGACTTTGACGCTGGCTATGTGGACCATGCTATGTAGCATAACCAGAATCAAGAGCATTTGCTTGTTCAAGGTGCTCGAATGATTGTTTCGCGAATGCAGTGTACTGGATCGTTCGATTCACGAGCCCGGCTGGTATCCAATATGGACGGCCTGGGCCACTCAGTATGTTTCTTGGAGCGCCATTGCCTGTGCATTTCCAGGCTCACTCGACTTCGTTCAAGTTTCTTGCCAGCACAATGTCATCAATGGTACGTAGGCCTCAAGATATTGGAACCCTTCTGAGCCTAGCCACGCTGAACTTCCCATTCCCTGAGCCGTACATACTCTCCTTTGGCATTCGAGTTTGCAACGCCACTTTATTGATCTCGGCATTCGACTGAATGCACCCGGCCCAGTTTTGACTTCACACTCCACCTTAGCTGTGCTCTTTACCACCATGACCGCGCCTGCTGCATGTAACTTCTGCGCGCACCCTGCGAGCTTACGATGCTCCGGTTGTTCGAAAGTATTTTACTGTGACCAAGGTTTGACTGACTCCTCGACGCGTTGATACGTCCCATTAATACACAGCTTACTGTCTAGAATGCCAAAAGAATGTCAGTGCATTATAAGTAGAATGCCGCTTGTCAGCCATGAATTACTTTACAACAGGCCTGGTCGAAGCACAAACACCTCTGCAAACTCTATCAGAACGCAGCAAAGGGAGAACCTATGCCTGACGAGTCCACTTTCTGTGGTACGTGCGGGAAATCAGGCGGGCCCCTCACCAAGACGACGTGCTGCGGCCGCACCATCTGCGACGACGAGCACCTTTATGTACGTAAATCCACTGCCAGTGCAACTCACTTCTGCCGCGTTCACCTGATGCGACTACCTACTCCTTTCACTCAGTCTACCATTGAACATTCCCTCTCGACTGGCTGATATCGGGGACTGACCCAGAAACTCACAGAAACCGTTCTCGTTCTCGAAAGTAAGTTGTCTGCGCAATCATACGCGGTATACCGCCTGTGGGTATCACAAATCGGAGGGCCATAAAGGACATTGGCACACCTGCTACGAATGTCGAAAGGCTAACACCGTACGTTTCCTGATACAACGTGGTAGGAATCCTACTTACCTCATACAACGACAACAGCCGGAGAATCGCGCATGGTACCGCAAGAACAACTACAACTTCCTCGTTGACATCGAAGACAAGGAATACGTGTTCCCGCAGACGCGCTGCGCGGGGTGCACGAAGGTGATGAAGATGGGTCCAGAAAACCACTCCAAGGGGGCGAACGGCGTCGTTGCGTGCCAGCCGTGCACTCCGCGCGTGCAAACAGGTTTCCACTCGTGCATTGGGTTCCAAAGCATCCCAGGACAGGCGACCTTCTTGCATTCGTGATCATTGTACATGCTTGGATCGCACGTTACAACTTATAACATAGATGGACAATTGGAACAATGTATCTTGCTTTTGTGCATCGACACTGCGTGAGGCCTGCTTGGTATAGAGATGGTGTTAAGGGGCATACAATTGCGAGACGTATAAGAGCCCTTCACCCTTCAGCTGGACACAGCAAAAAGACTTCGGCAAGTTGGCGCATTTACTTGGTCAATACTTCAATACAACGTCCAAAAGACTCGTCGTTTCCTTATAGATAGAACATCAAAGAGTCGCAACGGTCTGCCCACGCCTCAAGATGTAACAGATCAACCAACACGCAAAGTTACAATTACACAAGGTATTCTCAATCCTGCAGTACAGCGAATGGATCCGCTCTCCCCGCCTCCAGCGATGCAACCACTGCCCCCCGCACCTGTTCCACATACTCCGGCAGCCTCCCAGAGAACGCATCATAAATCCCATAACGGTCATCTGCTACAACCTTCACCAACTGCATCGCCGCCGCCAGCGCATCTGGCACATACGCCGTCGAAGCCACAAGCAAGGTGTGCAGTCGCATCACGAATTCTGGAATGTATATCCGCCGGATCCTGTCCATCTCCTGCGCGCGCGCGTCTTCGGTGTCCTCGCCTTCTCCGGGCATCATCCAGTCTGCTTTGAGGAATCGGAGTGTCATCTCTTTGGTCTCGTTGAGCAAGTCCTGGAAGGATTTGATCTGCTCGCGTGCATGAGGCTGTAGCTCGGCCAACGCAGAGGTAGTGTTGTCGAACAGCCGCCAGAGGGTGAAGAAATCACGGTGCTGGATGTGCTCGTCGTCTTGGAGGCGCACGACATCGAGCGGGAGGTCGTCCAGCAATAGTTCAACGGGATGTGGCATGCCCATAGCTATCACCAATTAGTAGATGCCATCGACACAATAGGTATGAGCGTACCCAGGAAATAACGAGAAATGGCATTGAACTGCTCCATTGCCAACCTGTATGTCGTCTCCGAAAAGGTCGTCCACTCTATAGAACGAATAAGCCGCAATTGCAGCTCGTCGAGTTCCGTGGGCGGGCCAAGCTCCGGCAACTCGTCGTCGTCGAGTGGTGAGGGCATGGCATCCAAGCAGCCGTTGATAGTGAGCGTAGCCGCCTCCTCTGCAACGCGGTCCACATCCAGCCCGTGCTCCTGCGCCTGACTGAGAGCTGTCCGTCTGTCGATGTTTTCTGCGCCAACCAGGAAAGTCGCGTATCGAGTGACGGCATTATCGCCCAGCGCTGCAGCATATAATGCAATCAAGTCATGCAAGCCGGAATATTCAAGCACTTTGAGGTATGCCTGGAGGATGATTTGGACCGCGTCTGGAGGTACAGGCAACTCGACCAACTTGAGGTAAAGAGCGAGATGCGTATAGAAGCGGATGAAGGGGAATTGAGCAGGGGATGGGTTGATGTCGGTTCTTTGAAGTTCTTCCGCGAATAAGTCGAACACCTGCGACATGTTGTCCACCATTAAAGAGAGCCTTGCAGCATTGTAGGGATGGTCAGGACCGGGGCCGTCCTCCACCGAGATGTGTTGTAGGCTATTCAGAAGCTCGGTTTTCTCCTGGCGCCATGCTTCATCCTCAGCCTCGAGTTCGGCCTCCGTGAGGGAGTCGACTGGATTGCCGAGTGTGCCCTCCCAGTAGTTGGACAGCTTGGCAAGTTCGCTCGATATCTTGTCCTCGCAGACCACACAGACGGTGGCCCATATACGATCCGCATAAGTGCGGCATGCAGAGTTGAGGATACCGAATGTTTGAGGGGATGGTGCCAGGGCGGCAAAGAGGACGCGTTCGTGCATCGGTTGATTCTGGCTCAATGCCCCACGAACGCAGGCGGCTTTCCACAAGCGTCTGCTCTGTGTCCCGCGGGGGCCCTTTTCGCGCTCGGGTTCTGGAGTTCCATCGTCCGAGTCGCTCAAATCCGAGTCTCCTGCAGACAAGTCGCGCCACTGGAACAGTTTCGTTCCCCGGATGGATGCAGCCCGCCATGGCTGATTTGCTTTTCGGCACAGTTCGTACGCCGAGTCCAAGTCTCCAGCGCGCACGTACGCGAACAGGTTGCTGCAAAAGTTTTTCTCAAAGTTCTGAACACAAAGTCAATGATGCGTCAGTCGTTGAACAAGACACGCACCTCATCGTCTGGGGCTAATGATCCCCGTAATAACGCATCTGGATCCATCTCCTTTACAAGATTTCCCATTGAGGCTCCCGTCCGCTTTGCGTGTAAGATGGCCGCCTTGGTGAACAGCCAGTATCCATTTGTGACTTCTGGATGCAATGGTTCCGGGGCAGTATCTTGCAGCCATTCTCTTATTGCAATAAGCTCGCTCAGAAATGGCGAACTGCGAACGATGTGGTCCACCAGGTCGGATGTTGGTGTATATTCGTGTAGTGTCCGTACAGGAACGTATGGGGGCAGCTGTGTTTTGCGGAACCCAACGAGCACTTGAACGAGTTTCCATGTATCCTGCTCCAGCTGGGTGTCGACCTCGTTTTCAGCTTCCTCCTCGTCCAACGCGTCCTTGCAGATTAACGCAAGCTGCGGTGCAAAGCCATTGTCTGGGTCCAGAATGGCGTCCAGGTCGTCCGAGCACTCTTGGAATCGTTGCAGCGCGTCGGCATAGTTTTTGTAGGTCGTCATCGTCGCCTAGCGCGCGCCCGTCGCGATCGAGGACAAACGGTAGTGGGAACAAAGGGCGGGCGTAACGCGTGACAATATCGCCATCACGTGGACCACCACCAGCATTGTTCTTTTCAACGATGCTGGAAGGGCATCTCGGACGCTTACGACCATTCCACAGGGTGTGACACTGTCTCGGGTTATAATATTATTAGTTTCCTGATTTCTTCCCGGTTGCAGGAAGCTGCGTTCTAGCCAGCTAGGCCAGCCTCGCATGAGTCCAGCGCCCCGTTGGACATATTTATTTGCGGGACCCGCTTATCCTGTGATATATAAAGGCATGGCATGTATAATGCTCCATTTCTTCCTTCCTCTTCCAAATTTCTGCCAGCATGAGCCCGACACCTTCCATAACGCGGTCACCGTCCATGTCCAGCAATGGAAACGAGAAGAATGGAGGTGCTGATCCTACAACCATTTCGGTCGCCCCCTACAGCGCATGCTTTGCGGATTCCAGAATAGCGGAGGCGCGCAAGGCATATTTGCGTCTTATGGTCGGGGGAATCTTCATGATGATTGTCCTCGTTGTCCTCTGTTACTTCAGCATTTACTGGGGCGCTCTGTACAAGGTCCCAGACCACCAACTACCCGGATGGATACTCAATTTCGACGACGGTATCGTGGGGCAGACCGTTATGCAGGGCTTCCTCCAATCTGCTGCTTCGAGCACAATACGATGGGAGGAAAAGACGGGGGTCAACGCGGAAGATGTAGGGCCGATGATTCTAGAGCAACATGCATGGGCAGCTGTCGTTAGTGCGTACTCTTCCACGGTCTGATCCTTTCTCACGCCGCCCTCTAGTCAACTCGAATGCGACAAACAACCTCGGCGCAGCAGATGCATCGTACAACGGCACGTCCGCTGTCACTATCTATGGCGTCGAGGCGCGCAGTGAGAATGCATTCCGCAACCTCATACGACCAGTCGCCCAGGCCACAATACAAACCATCGCGGACCACTTTGCCCAGCAGCGCCTCTCCCAGCTTTCAAATGAAACTGTCCTCCATTTCATGGCTACATCCCCCCAAGCCCTCACGAAACCCATATCGTTCACTCTGGTGAACCTTGCACCATTCAACCAACCCGTTGGATCTGCCATTACCTTTGTCGGCCTCATCTACCTTATGATCCTCAGCTTCTTCATCGTTATGCTTGGACTCACTGCACGAGAGGCATCAGGCTTAGAGAGGTCGCTGACAACCGCCAGCCTGATCCGACTTCGCCTCATCAGCGTATTCGTCGCATATTTCGTCCTCAGCCTCTTCTACTCTCTCCTCAGTCTTGCCTTCCAAGTAGATTTTACGTCAAAGTGAGTCCAATTTCTCTTGGTCGTTATTGGCACGACCTTGGTTGCAGCAGAGCTGACAAGCGGTGCCCGCGTTTATAGATTCGGCCACTCAGGATTCGTCATCTTCTGGATGCTCAACTGGGTCGGCATGCTCAGCGTCGGACTTGCGCTCGAGGCCATGCTAACCCTCCTCACTGTTCGATTCGTGGGGTTCTTCATGATTCTCTTTGTTATTGGTGCGTCCATCTGGTCATCCTGGTGATTCTTTACCTTGTTGACTGAGTGTCTAGTAAACGTCTCTGTATGCTTCATGCCCATCGAGGTCCTCCCGCGTATTTATCGCTACGGATACGCGATGCAATTCTACAACGTCTCTGGTGCAGTTCGCACTATCCTCTTTGGCACAAAGAATGAATGTGAGTTTGCCATTTCCTTCTACCTTTGACCTCACATGCTCACTTCTAGTCTCCAGTGGGCCTACATTTTGGCATTCTCATTGCCTGGGCGGCACTGTCTTGTATAACAATGCCTCTGTTCCAGTGGCTCAGGCGTCGCGTCGCGGTGAACGCCGCGAGTCAGGGGCAATGAAGGAAGATGTGAGTTTACTCTCAGTATGTATGTACAGTAGTGTATTATTTATGCTCGAGGTCGATAGGTCTCTAATAATCGTTGATGCCTCCCATTTTCGTTAGCAGGCTCTCTGCATCAAACCCACCTTCAAGGTGCGCTCGGCTGGATGGCCGGCGGCGGCGAGATTGAAGTCACTTCGCCGGCGCCCAACACAGATTGAGAGGTTGACACACCCTGATTCCTACGCACCCCCGTTTCGCGGACCAGCAGTCCGCCAGCCACAGAACATCACATATCTTTCAGCTTATCACAGCAACCTTGACATTTGACTACGATGACCTCCCAAGCCAACCAAGATCCCGCCTTCTGGAGCGCTGCAGACAATTCTCTCATTAGGTATGGTGGCGCCTTTGTGCCGAGGATTATCGAGAGCGCGGAGGGTGTGTATTTGCACGATGCGGAGGGGAACAAGATCATCGATTTCACGTCTGGACAAGTGCGTGCTCTTTGTGTTCTTTACCCTCTGTTGACACGGGTGTGCAGATGAGTTCAATTCTCGGGCACGGTCACCCAGAGATTGTCAATGTGATCATCGAACATGCGAAGAACCTGGACCATCTCTTCTCTGGGATGATAACTCGGCCAGTAATCGACCTTGCGTCGAAGCTGACTGGGATGATGCCAAAAGGATTGGATAAGGTCATGTTTTTGTCGACAGGAGGAGAGAGCAATGAAGCCGCGATTCGTGTGAGCACCGCTTACTCCTGCATCTATATCACACAACGTTCTGAAAAGTACGCGATAGATGGCGAAGTTGTACACAGGAAGGTACGAGATTGTTGGTAAGTGCAACTAGTTCAGACAGATCTCTCAACTTATTTCATGAATAGGACTTACGAACTCATGGCATGGAGTAACTCAGGCTGCCATATCCGCCACATTCCAGCCTACGCGCAAGAATTATGGGCCCAGCGCTGTAGGCTCGCTCGTCCTCCCTGCACCCAACGCCTATCGGTCCCCGTTCCGCAAACCTGATGGTTCATACGACTGGGAGGCCGAGCTCGACTACGGCTGGAACCTTGTCGATTCTTTGAGCACAGGCAACCTCGCTGCGGTCATTCTCGAGCCCATCTTGAGCTCGGGCGGAGTGATTGTCCCTCCGCCAGGATACCTCCGCCGTATGAAGGAGCACTGCGCCAAGAGGGGTGCTCTGCTCATCTTGGATGAGGCGCAGACTGGAATGGGAAGAACGGGGAAGATGTTTGCATTCGAGCACGAGGGCATGGTCCCGGATATCCTTACATTGTCCAAGACTCTAGGCGCCGGTTTGCCGCTATCTGCTGTCGTTACGTCCACTGAGATTGAGGAGACCGTGTATAAGAGGGGATACTCGTTCTGTGCGCACATTTCTTCAATCTACAGGAAAAGTAGTACTGATGAGTGTTTGAAGACACCACGCACATCTCTGACCCTCTTCCCGCTGCCGTAGGCTCGAAGGTTGTTGACATTGTCGTGAGAGATGACTTGCCAGCCCGAGCCCACCACCTTGGCAACGTTTTCCGCTCGTTCTTGCTCGACCTGCAGAAGAAGTACCCATGCATTGGTGAGGTTCGAGGACAGGGACTCTTGGTTGGGATGGAGATTGTGAAGGACCAAAAGACGAGGGAGGCAGACGAGCCGTTGGGCATCGCACTTGCGGACCGCATGCTGGAGCTGGGTTTGAGTGCAAATGTCGTGCGAGGACCTGGCTTTGGGGCATGCTTCAGGATGGCACCTTCGCTGAATATTACGGAGGATCAGCTGAAGGAAGGCTTGGAAATCATCGCAGAGGCATTCAGGACGACGCCCGGTGTAAAGACTGTAGAATAGGAAATAAAGCTTGGATGACTTGGCTCTGACTTGGCTTGGAATCGAAGAACTTCACGAAGGATCCATTGATGGCCACTGCAACGTGTTGGGACGCGTTTATACCCACGTGTCGCGACGTGTAAATTGGACGTGTCCGCCTGCCATTTCGGGGCCAACTGATCTTCACCTCTAACGTCCATGACCACCTTGTAATTTCTGTTTCCTCCACGATGCGGACTTTCCTCTTTCTTCTGGTGTCGCTGCTAGCGGCATTCGTGCCGTCCGCGACGGCGACGGTATTGGCCATCGACTATGGTTCCGACTGGATCAAGGCTTCTCTTATGAAGCCAGGCGTTCCCTTCGACGTACTTTTAAACAAGGATTCAAAACGGAAAATACAATCTTCGGTTGGATGGAAGAAGGATGACAGGTTATTTGGACAGGATGCAGCAAACTTGGTGCGTACATGAATGCCCGCAGTTAACTTGGTATGCTTAATGTGGCTAGGCATCACGGTTCCCCGCGGATTCTTTCTCGTCTACAAAACTACTACTGGCTGCCCCATACGACTCTCCTGCTGTCTCTTACTACAAGTCAATCTCTTCAAACGAGGTCGTACAGACAGAACGCGGCACGGCAGCTCTTAAACGCAGTGATGGGACAGAATGGACACCCGAGGAGCTCATTGGAATGGAGTTCGCCTACGTGAAAGGATTGGCAGAGACCATGGCTGGAGAGAAGGTCCAGGATGTAGTGGTCACCGTCCCTCCGCACTTCACGCAGTTTGAACGCGACGCGATTGTGGACGCCATCGAGATCTCTGGTCTTCGCACTCTTGCGCTCATCAACGACGGTGCCGCCGTGGCTGTGAACTACGCCATGACCAGAAACTTCCCCGAGGAGGAGTATCACATTATCTACGACGCTGGTGCTTCAGCTATCCGCGCGACTGTTGTGTCCTTCTTGACCAACGATGCCGGCCAAACTGCCATTCAGGTTCACGGCGTTGGATTCGACCGCTCCGTGGGCGGTACCGAGCTTGACCGCCGTCTCCGGGAGATCCTCGCCGACGACTTCAACGCCAAGCACAAGAGGGATATTCGCAAGGACAAGCGTGGCATGGCCAAACTCTGGAAAGAAGCAGGTCGCGTGAAGGCCATCCTTAGCGCCAACAACGATGCCATTTCCAACGTGGAGAGCGTTGCCTGGGATATCGACTTCAAGACCAAGGTTTCTCGCAAGGCTCTGGAGGCGGCATCTAGCGACCTACAGAGCAAGTTTGCTCAGCCTATCTTCAAGGCCCTTATCAACGCCGGTCTCTCCCTGGTGCGTTTCTGGTCACACTGCGAGGTCCTTTGCGCTAACTGTGCTCTAGGACCAAATCTCTTCAGTCATCTTCACTGGCGGCGCTACACGCACCCCGATGATCCAAACTGCCGTCAAGAAGGCTGTTGGCGAGAACAAGATTTCGCTGAATGTCAACGCCGATGAAGCCGCTGTACTTGGTGCAGCCCTCTACGGTGCTAGCCTCAGCCGCCAATTCCGGACCAAGGACATCAAGCTCACCGACATCAACACCCATGACATGCAAGTATCTTACTTTGCTGCTGCAACTTCTCCCAATGCCAAGCCGCGAACCATCACCACGTCAATATTCCCAGCCGGCACGAAGACAGGCAGCAAGAAGACACTGACGCTCAAGCGCAAGGAGGACTTCCGCCTCAACCTTGACTACAAGAAGGAGTCTGTCCCGTACGTGAATGTGTTCATAACCTTCTTACGGATCTCATATTCGATAGTGGCTTCCCGACTCGTATACTTGAAGTTGAGCTTTCCGACGTGAAGGAGGCGATTGCGAACTTGACTGAAGCGGGCGCGGTCGATCCTGTCGTTAAGGCCACTCTCAAGCTGTCCGACTCAGGCTTTGTTTCCGTGAGCGAAGCCGTGGCCTATGGTGAGGTCAAGTCAATTGCCGGTATGTTCAAGTTAGTTTGATCGTCTATCGCTGTTTTCTAATCTCCTCTCAGGTAAGCTGAAAGGCCTGTTCACTGGATCTGAGGACCAGACGGTCGTGGACGCTGAGGCGGCCCCTGAATCAGAAAAGAAGGAACCAGTGGACGGCGAGAAAGAGGAAGAGAAAGAACCTGTTCCGAACACGATCCCTCTTAAGCTCAAGACGCACTTTACGACCATCCCGCCCATGACTGTTGAGCAAAAGAAAACCGCGAGGAGCAGGTGAGACTACTTATGAAATTGTCTTTCTTTATCGCTAACATTTCTGCAGGCTTCGCGCGATTGATGCTGACGAGACCGCCAAGAATCGTCGTGAAGAGGCCCGTAACACGCTCGAGGGTTATATCTACAAACTCCGCGACCTTCTCGACGATGATGCCGGTACCGGTCCATTCACTATCTGCTCGCAGGATAGTGAGCGCAAGGCTATTGCCCGCCAGCTCGAGGAGACCATGGAGTGGATGCACGAAAAGGCTGATATCGCCGAGACATCCCAATTCCTCGACCGCCGCGTCGCGCTGGAAACACTCGAGCGGCCCATCACGCACCGCTATGTCGAGCGCGAGGCTTTCCCTCAGGCTTTGAATAACAGTCAGATGTGGAACTGGAGCACGCGTTTGTTCTTGACGGATGCTAGGCAGAATCTCACGGAGGAGGCTGCGCAGGGCCTCAATTCGAAGTGGACGAAAGAGGAACTGGATGCGCTGGAGAAGACGCTGAAGGAGCACGAGACATGGCTGAATACATGGGTGGAGAAGCAGAAGAGCGTGAAGCAGAATGAGGATCCGGCAATTGAGACGACTGAGATGCGGGCGAGGGCAAAGGTGCTTGAGCAACATCTGCAGAAGCTCTACAAGCGTCCGGCGCCGAAGAGGGCGAAGAAGAAGAAAGTGGTAGAGGAGACTGTCAAAAAGGAGGAGGACGAGAAGAAGGCAGAGGAAACGACACAGGCGGAGCAGGCGAAGGAGACGCCGCATGATGAGCTGTAGCTAGGGATTTAGATATAGATAATCTATGCAGCGTAATATGACTACCGAGCGGTACTCAGACCAGTCGATGCGCCTCTGAATGATGTCTTGAAGACCATCGACGCTGTACTAATAGCAGAAAGAGTTCAGGCATTACCCACTGTGAAGGTGTAGACCGAGGGGAATCGTAAAAAGGTATCGCATTCAATGTACTATTGGGTGGGTGGTATCGCTATGAATGTGCCGCTCTAGAAATGAATTCCCTTAGGATACACGCCTGAGGCGTTTGTACAGCCTCTCCGCTACTCGCCCGACATGCCAGTGCCTCCAAGTCTTCTTTGGTCGTCTCTGGCTCGACCGAGCGCCATTCTCGCAGAGGCACACGCTTCCCGCTCTACAACGCCGATGACAAGGCCGGTCGGTTTCAAGCCAGATGTTTGAGATGGTCGTCCCGGTTTCAGCAGGAGTCAAGGACAAAGTGGTACCAGAATCATTCAAGCTCCTGGCCTGCGTCGAGGATGAAAGAGCCGCGGCAGGTTCAAGAGCGTTGTTCGATTCGTCTGCAGTGAGACCCCAGTCCAGCGAGTCGAGCTGAGGCGTCGGGATAGTCAGGACAACAGATGGAATGTCGGATTGTCGATGGGGGTTTGGTGGGATTACTTTTGCTTCCTCGAAATGCCCGTAGTTCAGAGATAGCTCAAGCTCGATATCGCGCCAATCAGACAAGGCAAAGGACGTCGTTCCCTTCGCATGGTCTTCTGGAATTGGAGAAAGGTCGATATCGAAAGAACAGCGACCAGTCAAAGACTGAGAGCTTTGGGGCACTGAGTTTCCAGCTGCAGTTGACATTCGCCTCTCTGGTTCGCGGCTTGGTGCATTATAGAGAGGCTGGCAAGAAATTAAGCAATCAAGGTGAGTGTTGAAATAGAACAAAGACACTGACTAGGCTATGTCTTCTCGTTGAAGTAAAGAAGATATCGGCCGAGTCTTCCGCTGGTAATACATGGCTATCGGCGGAACAAGTTTGGTATGTGTTCTGCAAGACGTCGATGAGCTAATCCTCAAATGTGGATTCTGAAGGACGCTTACGGTGAATAATTCAGGGTGCGAGATGGCCAATGCTGTCTGCGGTCGTTGTGAGCAGAGGAAGTCGTTGGAGCACAGAAGAGCCTACACGTCGAAAACAGGAGGGGATTTCTTCGCCATACGAGGTCTGACAATATTGAGTAAGACATTGAATGGAAATCATAGGACATACATCTGTCGAGCCAAGCTGTTGACTAGGATCAGAAAAACAAGGACGACCGTGGCATACGCCAACCCAAGACCAAGCTTACCGAGCTCCTACGGGATCGTTTCGACTGCGATGCTCCCATGGCATCCATTTCCAAAACGCCAAATTCATCGACGATCTACCTGTTCAACCAAGTCCTCCACGAAAGTTGATATCCGGTACTTACTATGCTATTATGCGAGCGCCGCCTCCTTTGAAGGTTTCCCGACGCCAACGAGGCCATCGAGTTCCACGCTGATACGCTCCCCCGCCAGCGAATGTCGTTGTCCTCGCCGATGCGGTAGATTCGGTCATGGCGGGACGCTGGGATAGGCGGTAATGGCGGTTTGGGTAGAATAATTGTACAGAAAAGGTCGAATTTTCGCATGCCGGGCGGGAATGAAGGTTGCGCTGAGAGAGAGAGATGGTGGGAGGGAGAAGGAGAAAGCCACTTAGGGGCGAGTCTCAATTAAGCTGTGTTTGTTTGTTCCAAGGAGCCAAGTAAAGAATTTGGAATCGCTAGTCAGAGCCGGTATTACGAATGCGGGTTGCGATTAGAAGAAAACTATATAAGCCCTTCGGTCTGATAGAAAGATACTAGTTGACAAGTAGCCTGGATGGGTCTGACGCGATCGAGGGACGCGTTTGGGACGCGTAAAGTGACATGTGACTGTGAGCAGCTTGTTCAGTGCGATCGGGGCTCATTCGCCGGCTTCCTCGCAAACCACCATCATACTTTTCTTTCTTCAGAATGGCATCTGCTGAACTTTGTCAAGACGATTTTCATTTCTCTTCGATGGAAACTACCGAGGACATGACTCGCTACGTCCCTGGAGGGTACCATCCTGTCATTATTGGCCAGCACATCACAAACGGCGCCTCCTCCTACCGAATTATGCACAAGCTTGGGTTTGGATCTTATGCCACCGTATGGCTGGCTGAGAAATCCAATGAGCCCCGCTCCTTTGTTGCAATGAAGATCACGACCGCGGACAGTGCCTCGTCCAGCGAAGCTGACTGGCTGCGCAGGATACAAAATGCAGAGTCATCCAACATAATTGAACTTATCGACGCTTTCGACTTGCAAGGACCAAATGGGATACATTCTGTCCTAGTGACAGACGTCGTTGCGCCAGTCTTGTCGCATCCAACCTCCGCCAGATGGTGCAAGGCTGTTGCGCGCGGTTTAGCTCATGCCGTGAAGCAGCTTCACGCGTCCGGGATTGTCCACGGGGGTACTGCCAAACTTGGATTCATGCACCAGGGGCTGATTTGTTTGCAGACTTGCATCTTGGGAACGTCGGCATTGGTCTTCCACAGTTGGCAGACCAAGACCCCGACGATGTCATGCAGGACCTTGACACCCCGGAAGTTACTTTGGTACTGACGTCGGACCCCAGGAAACAAACACCATCCCTGCCGGCGTATGTGGTCGCGCCCTGCAATTTGGCTGCATATTCCAGACGCATCCCCAGTTCAGCTCAACCACAAGTCAAAATTTTCGATTTCGGCAATGGTAAGTACTACTGCTTTCGCTCCTTAACTAATTCTGACCTTGTATAGCCCACGAGAACGGTGCACCTCCAGTTGCCTTTCAGTGTGCTCTTGAGGCATGCTCTCCGGAGGTGGTGTTTGCGCGCGCAGTCGAGAAAGTCGGCAACCCACTTATAGACACTCCCTCAGACGTCTGGGCGCTCGGAGCTATGGTAAGATTTATTCATTGCATTTCGCTTCGCTGATTTCTGCCACCCAGATATTTGAACTTGTCACTGGATCGTCTCTCTGCAGGGGACTTGGCATGAGTGCCCTGCCTGTGCGCATGGTTGAGATGACTGGCACAATCCCATCTCATTGGCAGACATGGTGGAATTCGTTACCGCGTAGCCCGTTGGACGCAGATGCGTGGTGGGCTCAGCGCCGCAATCAACTCGTGAGCAGATGCGCCGATGAAAGGGACGGGGACGCGCTGCTTTCAATGTTGCGGAGAGTCTTGGTGCTGGACCCAGCCAAGAGGCCGTCATCGGCGGAAGTCTGTCACGAACTTTGGCTCGAAGAGACCATGGGATAGCCCTGGTGCACATACAAGTTGGAATATGTACAATTGAATGAAGCCACAGGAACTTGAGTCGTTTGCGTTAACAAACAGAACGAAGGATCTCATATACGGAAATGGCCTACACTCAAGAAACTTCCACCCTTGACGGAGGCGCCCTTCTAGTATAAGAGGGGAGCTGTCTATGGTCCACGACCGTCACTACCATGGCAGACGCAAAGAACGAAGGACACGCTACAATCCCCGGCGCGACTGTCTACTACTTACACAAGGCTCCGGAGGATGCGGTCGAGCTGAAGGCAGAATTGAAAGTTCTACATGCTTTCCTTGTCAAGTGGAACAGCAACACTGGAGTACGTTCGCCTCCAAGAAATATACGGGCTGTTTGACTTACTCTACAGGATGACCCATCGTTTTCACCGCGCTCAACTCGTACCGAGCCCCAACTCCCTGTGGATACGAAGGCACCGCCACCAGCAACCAGGCTTGTCGTCACGTTCGTGTTAAAGTCCTTAAGCCTGAGACCAGAGTTAACATGTCTGCAGCTCGAAGACACACAAGTCGACCCATGCGAGCTCTGCTGACCAGGCCAAACATCTCTCCGTATACGTCTGCACGGATGACTCGTGGGCCTTGGACCCCCACGAGTACGGCGCGGTCGTCCATGTCTTTCCGGTCAACGAGAACCCAGCAAACGGATACCAAGGTTATTTCATGTTCTCGAAGAAACGCCAGAAGCTCAATAGCTTGGCTATTAAGGAGTCACTCGAGAAGGCAGAGGCGAACAACTTCGGGAGGCTTGACGAGGACGGAGAATTTCATCCCTCGGAGTGAGGCCATGCAGAAGTAAATTACTTGCACTGATTCGCCTGGTGTTGCAATTTTTCGAATCACATATATGTGTCTGAGAACAATGATATACGATTTTTGCCTAACATACATCATCTGGTGCCCACTGCCTATTACAGATAACATCATCATCAACGAGTAGAGCGTAAAATCGTCCCAGTCTTTGCAATACTACTGCTCTTCGAAAGCCTTGCGTACATGGTCCGCGGAGGAATTGGCGCGAGACACGGAGACCTTTGACTTTGAAGGCGTTCAGTTTGAGGACAATCTTGGAGTGGTATAGTATCGATGTGCTCGGGTCTGACGGTAGGAGCTACATGGCTTGAGCAATCCTGGAGTAGGAATAGGGAGGAACTAGTACCAATACTGGATGCCTTTGACGGCGTCGTCAACCGAGACGCACGTTTAGTAGGTTGCGCAATACGTCGCATGCGCTTCGTGGGATGTAGGGAATCCTCGTTAGCTTGCTTTCTCTTCTTTGTCCAGGCGGCTTGCAATTCGTTTGAAATTGATGTTCTGGGAAAATTCGGAACCGGAGGCGGCTGCTCAAACAAGCGTACATGTTCGTAGATTTCATTGGCTTCCCAGAGGTCATTGAGCTCTGTGAAAAGCGGGTCCTCCGCATACGCATTGACTAGGAACGCTTCTGCGGTGAGCGTGAGCAGTCCTGCATCCGCCAGCGGGGCGAATCGAGGAAGGGCGGAGTATGGGTACGTATGGCTTGTAGTGGTGCCAGTTCGAGGATGCCTTGTATA